>PVIR01002020.1:0-60455 GCA_004026965.1 Petromus typicus
CACAATCCTCCTGCCTCTGCCTCCCGAGTGCTGGGATTACAGGCGTGAGCCACCACGCCCGGCACTGTGGTATGTGGTACTGGTTGCTGCTGGGGTGAGTCTCCACACCCAGTATTGTTATGTGGTTACCAGGGAATCGAACCCGGGCCCTTGCGCTTGCAAGACAGGCGCCGGAACCACTGAGCTAACTCCCCGGCCCCCTGCTTCAGACTTTTTGAGGACATAATAGTCTTTTTTAAACCATAGTTCTTTACAATAACTATAGTCATCCTAAAGGTTTATTCCTCCATTTTCATTATTACAATGAACCAACAAACATCTTTGCATACGCTTCTTTGCAGAAATAAGTGTATTCGTATGCATATTCATAACTATGCTTTTAGTCATTTGATTATAAAAGTAAGTCATAAAGATGAGTGAGATTAAGTGAATGATTCCTCACCCCACTGCCATTAATCCCATTGCCATGAGGCAAGCGGATTTAATGGTCTGTATGTCTTTTACAATTTTAAAAGCTCAGAACGCAGGTACACATGCCTTCCTCTCCATGGGGGCGTGTGTGTTCACCCTCCTGTCCCTGCCCGTACTGATGTGTACTTTTAATGTACCTCAAGCCTCCACTGCAGAGGGTCAGCTGTACACCTTATTCTGCAATTTGCTTTTGCACATCCCAGGTTAACATATGTGGCTTTAAGTTATCATTTTAAGCTTTCTGCTTAGTGCCTCGTGTTTTGGGGTACTTACCTGACCATCTCTGATGGGATGAAGATTGTTTCTGGGTCACAGCATGGCAATGCTATGGGTGAAATATTGTCGTGTCCCGGTTGGCTAAATGCTACCTTCTCTTTGCTAATGGAAAGTCAGTGTGCTTTTCACCTTATCACACAGGGCTAGATTAATTCTCCAAAAATACATGAAGGAATTAACATACAGATCAATAGTACAGAAGAGGATCTACTGCCTCAAACCCATATCAGCACTGGATTTTATTACTTTTTAAAATTTCTGTCAACTCTAAATGAGAAACAGGGCCTCTCATGATTGTATTCGTTTACATGTCCGAGGTTCCCAGTGAGGCCCGGCACACTTGGGTAACGGCCACCAGCTTCTGCAGAAAGCCTACAGAAATTTGTGAAATTTCATTGTTTTTTTTTTCCGGTAAGGCCGGAGAAGATCGGTGTTATTTCCTTAGGTCACAGGAGCTTTCTGGCTGCGGCTCACTAACTTGCTGCAGGTTTCATTTACATTTAAACAAGTCAGATATGATGTGGGCCACCTGAGGGCTGGGGATAGAAAGAGCAAAGGGCCTGTGACCCTCACTCCTGGACTTTCCCTCTGGCCGCATAGGGGATCCCACGCAGGGCCTCGGGCGAGGAAGGCACCTGCGACCACCCGTTTCTTGTCCTGGGGGCGCTATGTGCTCTAACATGCCACCTCTGCACAGGGCCCGCGCTGTGCCCTTGACAAATGCTCTGTAGGGGGACTGTCTTGTATCACAGCTGAAAGAGCCTCACAGCTCTTTGTATCAAGACCAAACTGACTCTTTGTGTATATATTATTTTTTACTTTCTTAGGAATCATTTCCCACACACTAACATTAAATGCCTCAGACCTAACTTAAGAGGTTCTGCCATGTCCAGGGTTACATAACAACTTCCTCTTACACTGCCACAGTTCTACACGCTTGTACTTTTATTGTGTTTATTTTACTGTCTACTGTTTTCATTGTAGTATCTTTACTGTGTGGCATTTTCCTTGTGGTATTTTATAGTCCAGCATTTTCACTTTATTACAAAGATTTTTATAGCTAAAATCTTGAAATCACCTGCACTTACTTTTGTGTAAGTAGCTGTGGAAGTCATGGTTTGCTTGTTTTCCAGACGATCAGCCAATTCTTTTTGTTTTTTTTAGTTTTTTGAGACAAGGTCTGATTTTGTAGTTCAGACTGGTCCTGAACTCAGGCTCAAACTCAGCGATCCTCCTGCCTCTGCCTTCTGAGTGCTGGGATTACAGGTCTGAGCCACCAGGCCCAGCATCATGGTGTATGGTACTGACTTCTGGTGGGTGAAAGTCTACACGCCCGGCATTGTTGTATGTGGTTACCAGGATCAAATTCCGAACCTTGCACTTGCAAGGAAGGCAAGGGAACCACTGAGCTAAATTCCGGGCCCGATGAATAGCCAATTCTGTCAATGCATTTGTTTGTTTGTTTTGAGACAGGGTCTCATCATGTGGTTCAGGCTGGCTTCGAACTCACTTGTACCGCAGTTTGGTCTCAGACTTTTAGCGATCTTCTTGCCTCAGCCTCCCAAGTGCTTTTTTATAAAGTTTTGTTGAGACAAAGTCTCACTTTGTGGTTCAGGCTGATCCTGAACTCACTATGTAGCCAAAGCAAAACTTGAACTCACGGCAGTTCTCCTGGCTCTGCCTCCCGAGTGCTGGGATTTTAGGTGTAAGCTACCATGCCAGGCCTAGTGCATTTGTTCTTAAGGTGTCATTTTATCCACATAATCGAAATGTCACCTTTCTTACACCTCATGCTACCATACACTATATACAGAAAGCAGTAATTCAAACATGAGATAGGCCAGCAAAGTCACTAATTTCCCTGGATATCTAAGTGTCTTTGTTAAGAAAGGGAACAACATCTTTCTGAAGTAAAAAAGACAAGAGGGAATTTAGCGAGTGGCGCTGTCCCACCCAAAAGCTAGGCACCCCGGGTGTGCGGGGTGGGGAATGGGCAGGGCCAACACGGTGGGCGGGGCGGGCGCCTGTCACTCACCCCATGGAGCTTCATGTAGAGGCCGCACGCGTTGCACACTGGCTCACCCTCGGCATTGCGGCGCCACAGCGTGGTGGTGGTCGTCTGGCAGTTGGCACAGGACAGGCCCACTCTGCGCGAGGCAGACTGCAATACAGGAAATGACCCTCTGTGTCGTGGGGCGGCGGGTCAGACAGTGGCCTTTGTATAGGGTTGCACCCTGGTGCTGGCCAGTCTTCTAGGGCTTTGGGTTTTAGTAACTAAGCGGTTAAAATGAGGGGCGGGCTGAGCTTGCTGATGGGGCCCAGCGAGTACAGAAGGAGGCTGTCCAGACACCGAGGCCCCCCTCGGAGCCGGGAAGCCTGGCTCGGTCCCCACTGAGACTAGGTGCCGCCAGCGGCGGGCGGGGCGGGTCATCCCGGTTGGGCGACGGGCTGTTTTGCATAGTGACCCGGCTGGACTAGGGGTTTGTGTACCCCTGGGCCGCAGCCTGACGTCCCCACCTTGCTCCTACCCCTCAGCCCGGGCCAGGAGTCTTCAAATTCACCCGGAGAACCTTGCGCCATTCCCGGAGCCCTCCCGGCCGCAGGCCTCGCTTACCAGCCGGCGCTGCGGCTTGATGAGGGGCCGGTTGATGCCGTTCATCTTGTGGTACAGGCCGCAGGCGTTGCACAGGTAGTGTCCGGTCCCGTCCCGCCGCCACAGCGGAGTGGACATGGCCCCGCAGTTGACGCACTCCCTGCCCTCTGAGAAGTCGTCGAACATATCTACTGGGGGGAGAGAGGGAAGGGACAGCATTACTGCCTGGGCGTCCTCCTGCGGGCTCTCATGGTGCTGTGGCGTAGAGGATATCGAAGCCACCTGGCACAGCACTGAGGCCACCTCTCCTCCCGAGACAAAAGGAAGAGCTGCCAGCTGCCCAACCTGGATTTCAGTCCAGATCTTGTCTTGGAGTCACGCTGGGAGGGTGTCCCCAGCCGCGAGGTCACCCTGACCGGACAGTCCTCATGTGTTACGCACGTTTGCCTAGTGGGGGTCAAACCATATACTGTTCCTTTTTTAGTGAAAAAAAAAAAACCCAACGAAATTTCACAAAAAAATAGTAGGAGAATGACATTAGTTAACACACTGTGTTGTGAGCTTCAAGGTAATTACTCAGAATACAAAACATTGACAAAAAATATTCTTACAAAGAAAAAACAAACATAATGTTACAAAACTTTCTTTTCAAGGAACTAAGAGGAAAACAGCAGTACAAAGGGAAGAAATTAACATGTATCTTAAAACATTTTTAAACAATAGAACAGATAATTTGGGGAACCATAGGAACCTCTCTCCAATCAAAACAGGGGCAACTGTAATGGACAGATACATTTCAGAAGTACAAATGGCCAATAAATAAATAACATCAAAAATGTTAACATCACTGGTCTTTACAGAATGCAAATCTAACTATATAATTTTGAACCTGTCGTTTTTCCTTAATACCAAAATGTTTTCCTACATTAGAAAAAAATGTTTCCCGCAGCACTCGGGATTGAACCTAGGACCCTGCACACATTATGCCACATATCCTGCCCACCACTGCACTTATGACATCACACTCACAGTCTGTCTTTTACCTACTGCCATTCAATACCTAATCTTTACCTAGTCGTCACTTTTTGCTTTGAAAAGGCTACTCCTTTCGTGCATAAGTATGTGTTTCTGGATCTTAGGACAGTCTTCCAGAAGCAGAGTTTCTAGGTCAAAGGGGCGAGCTTATTTCTTATCAACGCATTCCTTTATTGTGGTACTGGGGGTTGAACCCAGGGCCTCACACGTGCGAGGCCTGCACTATCGAAGAGCGTGGGGCAGGCTCAGACTGGCTGTTCGGGCCGGCCTCCCGTGTGAGCTTCCTGCTCCAGACTGGAGTGACTGACAGGCATATGCCACCACAGGGTGGACATGGCCCCACAGTTGAGGCTACTTATGTCCTAGAAATTTTCAGATTACCTTGCAAAAAATGCTTAATTCACTCATCTTCTCTGCTTCCCTCTATCTGCACAGTCTGCTGTACCATTGGCACTTTCCCGCTCACTAGGGCATAAAGACTCATTATCAGTAACACTGGGGCTCGTCAGCTGGGCGCACGTACTTTCACCGGGAAGGACACTGCCATGCCTGTCCTTCCCCTTCGCTCACTTGCTGCCCCCTCCCTTCTGTCTGCAGGGTGATGGTGGACAAATTCCCCCCACACCCCTCACTGCCTGCCCCTGCTCGTTCCCTGTATAAACCCTGACTCGGGACGCCCCAGACTCTCTGACTCTCAGCTCCCTAGTTCTGTCCCTAACTAAACACAGCCACTTTGGTTTGCAGACTGTCCTCAGCCAGAAGGAAGGGTCACTGGGACTCAGTGAGTTGGAGTTCTGTCTCGAGGTAAGTTTTTAAGTACGCTTCCCCTGCAGGCCCAGCCTGGGGTTTAGTAGCACATTTTGCTAGTTCAGAGGCCCAGCTCCCAGCTCTAAGGGAATGCAGGCGAGAGGAGGGCGGGGGTCTCCCCGGTTCTGAGTACACAAACAGTCACTTGCACCTGCAAACAGGTAGCTGGGTGTCCGCGGCAAGTAAACAGTGTGCAGGTGTGAGGAGCTGTTTGCTCAGGCTGGGCGGCCAAGCACAGCCGTCACACGTCACACAAGAGGCTATTTTTACACCCAGGTCACACCACAACCCTCCGCCAAGGTCACTTGCCTCAGAAGTGACTCCCATCCCCCACTTCTCCCACCTGGACCACTATGACAAGCACGACATCCCCCTACAGCCCTTGCCTGTGGCCCATAAGCCCGTCCTTTCTGACCCAGACCCTCCCATGGGGACCTCGAAGGGTCAGGAGTCCCAGGGACTTGAGTAGAGCCACCCCAGAGGACAGCGGGCAACATCGGCACTGCCACGAGCACTAGATGGCACTACAGCCCCATAACTGAACCGAGACTCGCATTCCGGTTTAAACTGTGCTTGGGGATAGAAGCCTTTAGAAAACAGAAGCCTTTAGAAAACAGAAGCCTTTAGAAAACAGAAGCCCAGTTCAACCTTTGCATTCTGTTTTTCTTTTCTTTTTTTTTTTTTTTAGGTTTTTTGAGACAGGGTCTTGCTTTTGTGGTTCAGGCTGGCCCTCAGCTCAGCCTCCAACTCACATCACAATCCTCCTGCCTCTGCCTCCCGAGTGCTGGGATTACAGGCGTGAGCCACCACGCCCGGCACTGTGGTATGTGGTACTGGTTGCTGCTGGGTGTGGGTCTCCACGCCCAGTGTTGTTATGTGGTTACCGGGGAATCGAACCCAGGCCCTTGCGCCTGCAAGACAGGCGCCGGAACCACTGAGCTAACTCCCCGGCCCTCTGTTTCTCTTTATTTAAAAAAAAATAACATATCGAGAAAGAGGCCCAAGATACAGAGGATTCTTATTCAGCCGTCACACGCTTTCCAGCAGTTCGTGGCCGGTCTGGTCTCCTGTCTCTGCCCACTGTCCTCTGGTCCCATTTTACAGAAGAAAACTGAAGATCTAACAGCTCGTCGTGACCATGTCAGTCTGTCGCTCTAACAGTAGAGGCTCACTCTCCTCCTTTTACTAACAAGCAGGCGGCTTCTTTCTGAGTTCTGGTTCATTTCAACTCTGTAGTCAAAAATCTCACAAGGACCTATTCTTACAGGGACACCTTTTTTCAGGAAAATTCCCCTTTCCCTCCACGGTTAGTGCTCTGTTGGGGACAGAAGTCCAAGATGTGTCCCCTCTGCTGGTAATTCACTTCTGCTGCCTCAAGAGCCCACTACAGGGCTGGGGACTTAGCTCAGTGGTTCCAGCACCTGTCTTGCAGGTGCAAGGGCCCAGGTTTGATCCCTGGTAACCACATATAACAATGCCAGGCATGGTAACTCACGCCTACCAGCAATCAGTACCACATATCACAATGCCAGGTGTGATGGCTCAGGCCTATAATCCCAGCTCTCAGGAGGCAGAGGCAGGAGGACTGCTGAGTTTGAGGCTGAATTCAGGACCAGCCTGAACTACAAAGCAAGGGTCTGTCTCAAAAAAAAAAAGTGCCCACTACAATCAGCAGACTGTTCCGAGGCTGGCTGGTGGGATGAGAACAGGCGACACATACAAGCATCTATTTTAATATCCAGCTGAACTTGGTAAGGACGTATTTGTTACCCACAAATATTGTATTTTCAGAACACGTACCCACTGGCCAGGCCAACAGATGTCACAGGCGCTAAGCCAGCATCTCGCTTTTCAAATGCTAAGGTCTCACTGGGCCAGGTAAAGCTGCACCTCAGTGAATGAGCAGAAAAACACAAGGTTGGTTGAGCTGGGGGCTGGAGGCAGAAGTGTGGAAGTCTATCCCAGATGGAGCCCGACCAGAGAGAAGGGCCAGGCGGTAAACAGCAGCCACAGGACGGAGGAAGACCTGTCCACGACCAGCTCCACCTCCAGGGTTGCAGACGTCTCTCTATTTTCTGCCATAAAATCTTGCTATTCAACAAATTCAATGAAATGTGATATAAAAATTTTAAGTGGTTATTACAAAGCCAACGTAACCAGGGAGGAAATGCTTATCCTCTTGATGATAAATTGAGAACCATGTCCCATAAAAGCCATCTACGCTGAGAAGGCAGCCAAGACTACCAGAAAGAAGGCTCTTCTTTGACCAGCTGGATTGTATGGGTTTTTCTTCTTTAAAAACACCATACCATAATAGTGCAATGGCCTATTTTTAAACATTTGATAAAAACAAGAAATCTAGTCAGCCCCAAGCAGCTTCCAGGCCACAGCAGGGAAGAGGACAACCTCACCCTCTTCCATGTGAGGCAGATACACTATATCATCCTCAGCTAAGAATGGAGATAATGAAGTTCAGGCCTTGCTGTCTAGCTGGGCACGATGGCACACGCCTGTAATTCTAGCCACGTGGAAAGATTTTATGTTTGAGGCCAACCTGAGCAACATAATGAGGCCTTGTACCAAGACAAAACCCCACTGTTTAGAGGAAAGAGTGACAGACGCTGGGTCCCAAACTAGCACTAACATCTAGTGTGACCCTTGGTGACAACCATGTCCTTCTCCCAACCCTCCTGGGTAGGGCGCCCCAGGACGCTCAGCTATGACTGACTGGTGACCGCTCCTCCACCCAGGGCTGGGCATGGGAGTGTGTCCACCCATGGGCAGTAGGGCAACCCACCTGGGAGTGGGTCAGCATCACCCCTGTTGGGAGCAAAGACTCCTAATAATAGTTGTAAAACACTTTGCAAATGAGAGGGGAGGGAAAACTTGTAACAGTGGTTGTGGAGTGCTTCACAAACACTAAATGAGATAAGACAGATTATTAGGAAGCTGGGGCTGGAGGGAGATGGAAGACCCGGGGCACACTTTGGTGCCTGGTTATTGGGGAGGGCGGAGGGCAGACAAAGCACCTAGGAGATTTGGGAATGCGACCTTTACGCGAGCCATGAGGGCCATGCTCAGGTCATACACAGCTCCCAGAGTTGAGCAGTTCAAGGCTACAGGCCAGAACCAGCTGCAGCTCAGCCCTCAGGGGCCCCACACAGGAAGCTTTCATCAGTGATTACTTTAGTAATCAAAAGCACAGAATCAAATCTGTCCTAATCCTAAGAATGCAGATCAAACTGCTCCCCACAAGCCATTCTCAGTGTAGAACTCAGTGTAACTCAGTGTAGAATGTTTGCCTAGCACATGAGAGACCCTGGGCTCCGTCCACACCCATACACAAACACACACACACACACACACACACACACACAGAGAAAAGAGAAAATAATTTTCGAGAAGGCATGAATCCAGCTTTCTGAAGTAAGATGGATATTCCTAGGAATCACAGCAGACTGCTCCGCCCAAGTGCCTAGAAGGAAACCGAGGCCAGGAGTTGGAAGATCTCAGCCCTGTCTTCCCGGCGAGGGCTGACGCAATCCCAGGCCTGCATTGCCAGGACCGCTCAACCTCTCCCCCACCTCCTCCATCCATCTTAGGGACCCACCCGCCTCGCCAGGCAGGGCTGGGAGGAAGAAAGGTGGGGGAGGAAAGCAAGGAGAAGAGGGTGCCAGGGGCCAGAGCCATAGCTGGCATCACTCTCCGGGCACTGCCCAAAGAGGGATTTGTCTGCTGACTGCTAGAGAGCGAGGCTGGCTGGCGGACAGCTGGGTGCCAGCCTGCCGGGCAGGTGACACAAGCTCGGCCCTTCCCTGCTGAGGCCATGGCGTTCTGCAGAGTCAGGCCTGGAGCCCATGCCAGAGGGACATCATCCACACTGGCGTGCAGAGGCAACATGGCCTCTGGCAGGGCCAGTACCGCTCAGCCTCCTGCCCGCAGTGGATATATAGGCTCTCGTGATGAGGCTGGACCTGCAGTGTTCAGAAAATGGAAGCAAAATCTCTGCCCCACAGAGCGCTGGCTTAACTGGGGACTCACAGCCAAAAATAATTCCATTAAAGGCGGCAAGCAACAGAGGTCGGTGCTAAGGTTTCCCTTTTGCTGTCCAAGCTCACTTTGTAGTTTACGGAGGAGGGAAGATGCACGTGGTTGACAGTTGTCCCTGCCCAGGGGCAGCTATTCAGGGCTAGAGAGAGACTGGAGGGGTGACCAGAATCCAAGAGGGGAACCCCGGCCCCACCTAGGCTGCACAGCAGGAGGATCTTTCTCCGGAACCGAGGGGCTTGGGGAGCAAAGTCCCCAGCCCCACCCAAGTGTCCCTTGCTGAACCACGGTCCCCACGTTGCATCCAAAGTTCACCAGAGATTGGGCCTGGATTTCCTGACAGTCCTCGGTCCAGCCCTGCAGCCGGCGCCTGGGTCTGGGGCCTCAGGTGCAAACAAATCCGAGTCTCTCTGGCAGCCCCAGCCCGGCCCTCTGGGCTTCATCAGGCTCCGGGCAGAGCCCGTGACAGCAGCTGCGTGGGGAGGGCTCGGTGCCCAGCGCAGGATGAAAGCACCTATTTTGGAAGCTCTGGGGCTGCCGAGCTGAAGTGGTCACGGGCCAGGCCTGGCTGTAGTCTCAGGGCTGCTGCTTCTGGCTATGGACAGTGGCCCTCACTCAGGGGTCACACAGTGGGCCTCAGGTGCCAGCAAACCCCAAACAAGCAGGGCCCCTTCTGGGAGGAAGGAAGAAACCCAACACTGAGAAGGAGAGGAAGGAGAGACAGGAGGAGGCCCAGGTGAACTGAGGCGGAAGAGGCTACTGAACAAGGGCTGGGGAAATGTTTGCAGCACACTGCAAGAGTCAATACCCCACTGTGCAAGAGGCCTTGCAGATCACGGCAGGTGGACAAACTGTGAGACCTCACCAGGCCAGCACCGGGCACGGAAACCGAGGCACGAGCCACGCACTTGCCTCTCCTCTCAGATACCCGCTTCTGCCCTTCCTGCTCTCTGGGTATCTTTGGTGGGGTTGACCCCAGGGAGGGGAAGAGAAAGAGCAATGTTTGTGTGCTTTAGAAAGCAGGTCTTCGCTAGCCGCGGCAGTGCACTGCTGTAAGCCCAGCGCTCTAGGAGGCTGAGGCAGGAGGACTGTAAGTTTGAGCCCTCCCTGGGCAGTTTAGCATCTTAGTGAGACCATGCCTCAAAATAAGTGTTAGGGATGAAGCTCAGTGCAAAAGTCCCAATTCAATGGCCCGTACTGCAAAAATCAAAACAAAATATAGTCCTTGCCTTGGGCCTGGAGCTCCTGAGATTGAGCCCGGGCTGGATGGCCAGTCTCCGAAGCACAGGGCAGAGCGCACACTCCAGCTTGGGGATGACTTGACTGTCCTGCCGGCCCCCCTCCGCTCAAAGTATCAGCATGCACCCCAGCCAGAAATGTCACCAGCCAAGGCCAGGAGGAGTCCGCACCCACACATGCTGTCCTCCCACTCGGATCTGACACTGGTCCAGGCACAGCTACGAGCCTTCACCACCGTCCCTGAGACCCAAGACCTTCAGAGTGCCCGTGTCGGATGTGAACAGAGTAGTCACACACTACAGGGGAAACTCCCAGAATGCAGAGCTTACAGCCCACCCACGGTGCCTCTGTCTGAACCCCTGGTGCTCCAAGCACTAAGCGTGCAGGGCACAGGCCACTGTGCTGCTATGAGAAGTACCATGATGTCTGAGCATCTAGCTTCCTCTGCCATAGCCAGACATTCTCAGATAAACCACTTGCAAGAAACCAGGAGCAAGGTGCCTGAAATCGCACCAAATGCCCGGGCTCCTGTTGGTGTCAACATTTCACAAGTGCCCAAAGGTGTTGCTGGGCATGGCAGTGCATACCTGCTATCTCAGCAGTTGGGAGGCCGAGGCAGGAGGATTGCAGTAGTTCGAGGCCAGCACTGGCTACACAGCCTGTTCAAGGCCAGCCTGAACTACACAGCAAGACCTTGTCTCAAAAAGCAAAACAAAAAAGGTGCCCACTCGACCCAAGCCCACAGCCACCTGGGAGCTTCCCGCCTCCCACTCCTCCCCTAAGCATGAGCTCATCTCAGGGAGGTGGCAAGTGGCACAGAGTCCTCAGACCTGTAATTGGATTTGGGCAAATATGACCAGTCACAAGAAGAAAACAAGGTCCAGAGAAGGTGACTCAGCTGTGCTCCTTGGAGGTCAGGGACAGACCCCACCCTCCCCCGCAGCACCTGTGTCACTCTGCACACAGCGCAAGCTCAACTCACGGGGACCCAGCAGGTTTCCAAAGAACCTGCACTCCAAAGTCTCCTGAGGCAGCAGAAATGCCGGCGAGATGGTGCAGGCTGAAGACTCTGCCCATCCCCAGAGGTCCTGTTCCTGGAGGCCTCATAACCCAGGGGCAGAGCCAGTGGCTCGTGCCTCGGTTTCCGTGCCCGGTGCTGGCCTGGTGAGGTCTCACAGTTTGTCCGCCTCCCATAATCTGCAAGGCCTCTTGCACAGTGGGGTATTGACTCTTGCAGTGTGCTGCAAACATTTCACCAGCCCTTGTTTGGTAGCCTCTGCAGAGACTTATCAATGTACAGATGTATGCACACATGTGTGGCGCACACGTGTGATGTGTGTGTCTCTGTCACTGATGCGTGGAGAAGCACACCCCCTGGCATTAAAAGCCAGCCCACTCTTGCTGGCAATAAAATAAACTATTGGCTGCTCTAATAATTCAATGGATACATTTTTAAAGGAAGAAATGTTTATTTTTAAGATCTTTGGGCAAAATTCTGTAAACAACACTAATGTTCAATAAAGGGATGAATAACAAAAAGAAGCTACAGTAAAGGAATACAGAAATTTAAGCTGATTTTTCTTTTTCCTTTTAGTTTTTTGAGATAGGGGCTCACTTTGTAGTTCAGCCTGGCCCTGAATTCACTATGTAGCCCAGGTGAGCCTTGAACTGACAGCAATCCTCCTGCCTCTGCCTCCTGAGTGCTGGGATTACAGGCATGAGCCAGCATCACTGATTAAGATGATTTTTTTAAAATGACAAGTTGCTGAACTATATTCTTAAAATTTTCTCTTTCTGTAACATGGGTTAAGTTGATTAAATAACCAGTTAGCTAAACATGGGCCTCTTGGCTGGGACAGGGGGACTAGAGATGCCTGCTTTATTTTCTTCAACACCCTGGGATCCTGTCTTCCAAATTAGCCCAAGATTCACCCAACACAGCACTTTCTCTGGCTCTGAGAGCCCCGTGGCTGACTTCTCTCCACTCCCCATTTTGAGTCACAGTCACAGCACTTATGGCCACAGACACGAGGGCTCGTGAAAGCCACCTCCAAGCACACTTCGGACAAAGTCCAGGGCCAGTCCTGGCCCTTGAGTCACTGCATTGTGCCAATGTCCCTGGCCAGGCCTCCTCCCAGCCTGCCTCTGCCATATGATGGTGCCCTGGGTGTCGGGATGAGGGCCCGAAGCACCTGGTATGGGAGGGGAGTGCGGCATGCTGCAGTTGCAGGGACAGTAGCTGCAGTCTCTTATCAGAAGGAGAGACGCAGGCCATGTGGTGCAGAGCTTCCGCTTCCGGGAGCTCATCTGACAGGTGCTTGTGTAAAATGGCTCTGCTGGAGCAGCAATAGCGGAAGGCTGGGGACACGACTGCTGTGAGGTGGTACTGGTCAAACCGGTTCGGGGCTCCAGGGATGGGATCTCCCCGTACTGCTGGGCCTTCCTAGGCAGGCTGTGAGCAGAGCACAAAGCAGTGGCTTGACAGCTGACGGAAGGGGGGACCTCCACGGACTCTGCTCAGGAATGGACAGGAACTATGAGCATGGGAGCCGCCAGCGAGGCATCTGGGGCTCGGGGACACTTGTCACCACACGCACTCGTGTGACCCTGATGGCACAATGTGGGTTTATTTGCGATGTGCAACAAGGCATTGTTCGACTTGCTCAGTAATATGTCAGACTGCATCATCATTTCCTGTAGTAATTTTTAATTTCTAGTTAGGCAGGTGCCATCTTCTGGTCTTTCCTCACAGATCTCTCCTGTCTCCCCTCCTACCGCCTCACAGAAGCATCATATTCCCCAAACAGGGAAGTGGAGCCCATTTCCCATATTTCCCAGGTGAGTCGTCTGCCCTGCTGTGCTCCTACAGCTGCCCGCCCATGGTCACCTCCCCCCTTGCCCGTTCTGCCCAAGCCCCACAGCTGCACAGGCAGCCTGGGCTGGGGACCGAACCCGGGACCTTCTCACGGAGCCACCCCGCCTCCCCATGTTAACTCAGAGAGGGTCTAAGTAGGATGCTAAGCTGCCCAGGATGGACTTGCCCTCATGATGCTCCCGCCATGGCTCAGAGTTCTGAGATTACGGGGTTTGCCACAGCACCAGCTTCCGCTTGCCTTCTCACCCTCAATCTCTCACACACACACACACACACACACACACACACACACACACACACACACACAAAGACACGAGTCCTGGCTCCTTTTATTAGGAGATCTGAGGCCCTGAGGCCCAGCTTTGTCAGCTTCGCCGGCTCTGGCATGCTGAGGGCTGGCAGGATGGACGGAAACCCTGGACAAATTGCCAGGGCAGCTCCCTCGGGGATGAGACAATACGTCTGCAGGGAAAGGCTTTTCCTTCCAGGCTGGCGGCTGTCAGAGGAAACAATTTCCCCTTCACCTAGGGGATGGCCACAGCCAGGCAGCCAGCCGGAGATTTATGGAGATATAATGTGACCTCTTTATTGCCCTAAACGCTGGAGTTGCATTTCAGGGGAGATTTACACCTTGCAGGAGGGGAGGGGGAGCGAGGGGTCTGTCCCCTCTCAGGGTTTCTCGGGGTTTCCTTAATCCCACCAAGGTTAAGCTCCACTGCCAGCGCTTCACATCTTCTCTCCTGCTAATCCAACGCACGCCCTGCATGATTTGGCCTGCAGTGCAGTCTACAGCAGTTGCAGGCTCTGGAGCTCTGGGGCAGCCAACAGAAAACAAAACAGGAATTCCGTGGGGCCAGGGGACAGCCACTCTGGGCAATGCGCTGCGCAGCTCGCCAGGGCCCGTCTGGGCTGGTGACACTTAGTGAGTGAGAGGCGACCAAGAAACTTCCGGGTTTGAGATTATACAGATGAATATCAGATCAATGCTAAATCAAGACATTACTCTCCCATCAGAGACTTCTTCACTTGCTTCTGCACAACAAAGGCTTGCTATGTAGTTCCAGCTGGCCTTGTTCCGTCACTTGTCATTGTTTTTAAACTGCAGCTTTTCTTAAAAGAAATTCTTATTTGAGGAAGCTCAACATGGAACAGAGGAGTGCAGATGACTGGCTAGAAGGATGCTCCTCTGACCCAAGAGGGCACCTGCGGGGCTGAGGCTGCCTGACCTTTACCGCCGAGGGCGGGGCCTGGCAGCAACGTCAGAGGTCACACCAGCCATGAGAGGCAGTTCCCTGACTTGTGCTCCAAGTGTCTGAAAAAGATGTCTAGCTTCCTACTTGTGGAACTGTCACATTGATGCTACATCTCAGATCATTTAGGTACTTTTGAGTTTTATTCCCTGGATTTATACAAAAGTTTTATAATTTAGCTGGACACTGTGGCACATGCCTGTTACCCCAGCACTTGGCAGGAGGACTGCTGCACGTTTGAGGCTAGCGTGGACTATGTCATGAGTTGAAGACCTGCTAAACAATACCCTGGGCTCAAAACACATCAAAACAATTAATAACTGCTATAAAAATCAATATAATTGATAACTGCTATAAAAATTTAAACGGTATATCAGAATAGAACACAAAAACAAAAAAGCTTTTAGGGATTATCTCAACCCTAGAAGTAATGGTGGCTCAATTTTTTCCAGACATCTATTTCATTATTGTTTAGAATTTTTAAATTGTAGAAAACAGAAAGCATAATGCAACAATTCCTCTTATTCTCCTTTGCCATCTCCTATTCGACAACTATCCTGAACTTACTGTAAATCTTCCAATCCATTCTTTTTTTTGTTTTGGTTTGGTTTTTTTTTAGGTTTTTTGAGAAAGGGTCTCGCTTTGTGGTTCAGGCTGGCCCTCAGCTCAGCCTCAAACTCACATCACAATCCTCCTGCCTCTGCCTCCCGAGTGCTGGGATTACAGGCGTGAGCCACCACGCCCGGCACTGTGGTATGTGGTACTGGTTGCTGCTGGGCGTGGGTCTCCACACCCAGTATTGTTATGTGGTTACCGGGAATCGAACCCAGGCCCTTGCACTTGCAAGACAGGCACCAGAACCACTGAGCTAACTCCCCGGCCCTTCCAATCCATTCTTATGCCTTCACACACATATACATATATACCTCTGAACAAAATAAATATTCTCTTGGTTATTTAACTTTACATGAATGGCTTCACTCTGTATATTAAACTTACGGACCTACTTTAAAAAGAAAAAGTCAATTATTTTAGTTACTCACTATTTTGACCAAGACTCTGAAACTTACCACCTCGTTTTGTCAATCTTAATATTTTACTATGTTTGCTTCAGATTTTTTTCCCCACTGCCAGGGACCAAGCGCAGGGCTCAAGACACACTACCGATGTGCTCTGCCACTGAGCTCTACCCCAGCACCTGTTTTTGATAGTTTTAAAGAAAGCATGACAGATAATCAATTCCCCAATAACCTGGCATTCCAACCTCTTCTTCCGGCTATTGTTATTTCTGAGTGTTGGTTACGTCAGGACATGGGGACTTATTTGATTTCATTGATCTATAGTCACATTTTATTCACTTAGCCCCCACTGCCGTCGACTGAGTGTTCATGTCCAACCCCCTCTCAGTTCAAGCGGAAACCCTGCGCCTCCTACGATGGCACTCAGAGGAGGATGCTGGGCGGTAACTGGGCTCACGAGTGAAATTAGCGCCCTAGTAAGAGAAGAGCAGAGAGCTGTCTCTTTACCCATCGTGTGGGCGCAGCGAGATGATGCTCACCCATCAGGAAGCGGCCCTCACCCAGCTTGGCTGTGCCAGCGCCCTGGTCTGTGATGTCCAAGATTTCAGAACCACGAGAAATAAACATGTTGTTTAAGCCACTCGGTGCTCCGTGATGGCAGCCAAACCAAGACAAGGATCGACGCATACTGGTCACTGAAGAGTTTTGGGGAAAAATGTTTCGATAGACACCTATGTACGTATCTGGTTATACACATGGGAAGAGATCTTCCTCCCGGATAACTGAGGCTGCTGAGAGCCGTGTCAAACCAAGACATGCTTGGTTTGGCTGCTGCCCAGCAGCGCACCAGTCAGCAGGGCAGCCCCAGAACTCAGGGGTGGACAGCACTCCGAATTTAACTTCTGGCCGTCTGTGGAGAGGCGGCTGTGGTGTGTATGTGTGTCATCCACGCTAGGAGTCAGGCCGAAGGTGGACACCTCACCGTGGGTGACGCCAGCCTCGTCGCCAAGGGCAAAAGTGGCAGCAGAGCCACGAAACTGCTCCCAAGACCTCTGTCTGGAGCTGCACGGGGACTGTAAGTCACATGGGACCATTCAAAGCAGGTCCCGTGGCCACACCCAGGTCACCTAATCCTTCCCCAACTGGAAGGGGGACCAGGCCACACACGCTCTCCTCTTGTAGTTCAGCTTCTTTAAGGAAGCACAGCTACGTGGACATTTTTCCACATCAGCACAGCTCAACTTCACTCTCTTACGAGGATTTATGAGCTTTACGTTGGAAAGGTACATAACATTTACATTCTGCTCCATAATTCCCAGTGTTGTTTAGCTGTTCTTGATATTTGAAAGGATCTGGGGCTAATGTCAGTCTTTTTATTCTGCGGCGTCCCTGCTCCTAATGCCTTGGCTGAGTTCCAGCAGGTCATTTGTCACTGCTGTGCACAACCAGGCTGTGCCGAGCATCGGTGCATTAGTTTCTGTGCCAGCACCTCTTTCGTTTGTTTTGATTTCTGATAAGGCGAGTTCCCTATTCTTAAGTCTTCTTTTTAAAAATTATCTTGGCTATTCTTGTACAATAACTCTTCCATATACATTCTGCAATCCACTTGACAAGTTGCCTTTAAGAAATCCTGTTGGGATGTTTCCTGGGACTGCATTAAATTTATAGATTTGTTTGGGGGAATCTGGAATAAAGGATAATGTGACGCTTTCCAATCCAATACCATATTTTTCTATTTTGTGCTTTTTAAATGCATTTCAGTACAGTGCAACAGCTTTCTTCACAGAAATGTGACTTCTTTACTGAAGAAATGTCTTTTCTTTCATTTGCCACACAGAAAACATTGTTGCTTCATATCCGACCTCATTATTTTATAACAATTTCATCCCAGCTGGAGACTAGTATAGTGTGGACCAGGTTCTACTGCCCTTCCTGCCATGTGGCTCAGATTTCTACTACCTTTGGCAGTGTTTGCCGGCTGGAGGTACCAGGTGTCTCCTGATATCACTGGACATGAAATTTTTACTCGATTCTAGGAATTCTTCAGGGAAGAAAGGAGGAAGCACCTTTCCTCTGCCATCTTCCCCAGGGAGCCTCCACTGTTCTGCCAACGAAGGGTGCCTCTTCCCAGCTATGGCCACCAGCAGCCTCCTCCTCCTCCTCCTCCTCACCCTGGGCTTCAGTGGGATTCACCAGGTGGGCATCCTATGGTCACCTATGAACTAGGGTTCGTGCCTTCCAAGCCCAGGGATCTAGCCAAGGCTGGAGACCTGGAGCTCACTGTCGTCTGGGTTGCAAAGCTGAAGGGTTGGATGAGTCTGCATTTAATGGCCGAAGAGTCTCCTAAGAACCCTGAAAACAATGAAGACAAAGACCCAAAGGCAAGGACTGGAGCTCCTCAAAGAAGGCAAAGGGCAGGCTTCCTTCCTCTTTCCCTTTTTTTTTTTTTTTTTTTTTGAGACAGGGTCTCGCTTTTGTGGTTCAGGCTGGCCCCGAGCTCAGCCTCAAACTCACATCACAATCCTCCTGCCTCTGCCTCCCAAGTGCTGGGATTACAGGCGTGAGCCACCACGCCCAGCACTGTGGTATGTGGTACTGGTTGCTGCTGGGTTGAGTCTCCACACCCAGTATTGTTATGTGGTTACCGGGGAATCGAACCTGGGCCCTTGCGCTTGCAAGACAGGCGCCGGAACCACTGAGCTAACTCCCCGGCCCCCTCTTTCCCTTTTTATTTCACCCAGGCTACAAGTTCATTGGTTGGTGCTGCCCACATCAAGAGGTGGGTCTTTCCTCCTCCAATAGCAGTCTATATGCCAGTCATCCGCAGATACACCCATAATTGTGCTCCACTAATCAGGGTGCTGTTTCTCAGTCCAGTGACATCTCCATTAATCATCACAGTCACTTAGAATTTTTGGTGATATCTCATTCTTTCCTTCCCATCTATAGTCTGGCACTAGCCCAAATTCTAAGCAGATTTTACACGTCTTAGTGCACTAACTTCTCTCCTTTTTTTTTTAGCTCTAGCCTCAGAACACTTTATGCTAGAGAACACTTACAAATCAACTAAAACACAGACAGACTAGGGGCCACACAGAGCCCTGCCAGCCTCACCGCCTCTACCTGTGACCCTTCAGCTGGCCAGGGCTGGGGAGGCAGGCTCCCCTTACCAGTCACTTTCCTAACTTGGCTGACATCTTGGGAAAAGTGAAAAGCAGCTAGAAAAAGCAATTTTTCTTTTTCAAATGTAAGATTTTTATGCCAATTTGATTCACATGCCAAAGGAGATTATGAAGCACCTTTACTTCCTTAAAAAATGTGACTTAAAATTTTAATATAAATTGGGCCGGGGAGTTAGCTCAGTGGTTCCAGCGCCTGTCTTGCAAGCGC
Organism: Petromus typicus; assembly: GCA_004026965.1. NCBI lineage: Eukaryota > Metazoa > Chordata > Mammalia > Rodentia > Petromuridae > Petromus > Petromus typicus. The sequence continues at coordinate 19,003 of PVIR01002020.1, forward strand.
AAGGACCCAGGTTCGATCCCTGGTTAACCACATACCATACTGGGCGTGGAGACTCACACCCAGCAGCAACCAGTACCACATACCACAGTGCTGGGCGTGGTGGCTCACGCCTGTAATCCCAGCACTGAGGAGGCAGAGGCAGGAGGATTGCTGTGATGTGAGTTTGAGGCTGAGCTCAGGGCCAGCCTAAACCACAAAGTGAGACCCTGTCTCAAAAAAAAAATTTTTTTTAAATATAAATTATAAGACATAAATTTGCAGATCAGAGCTGGGCTACTGGCTCAGAGCAACAAGTTCTGAAATCATCATTTTCTTCTCCCACACCAAGAGTAGTTACCTGGTGATCAGTTGGGCTGTCACAGCAGGAAGGTAAGACTCAGTAAGACACAGTACCTGACTGGCCAGGAAATGATCTTTCTCTCCCTCCCTTCCTCCCTTCTTGGCACTGGGACTGAACTCAGGCCTTTTCCATGGAGCTAGATCCCCAACACACCCCTTCCATGTCAAGACACGCAGACTGGGCTCAGTCTTCTCATCCTCCTGCCTCAGCCTACCAGAGTGCTGGGATTATAGGTATGTGCCTCCAAGCCTGGCCCAGAAAATCACTGTTATAAAGGAATTTTGGAGAGAATTCTTCTGAGCCCTACACCTGTGGGAAGGAAATGAGCACGGGCTGCTAAGGACAGAGGTTTTTACAGCTCGCTCCCTATCGTCTGATTACGGTGACACAGACTTAGCAGTTACACTTGTAGCCAACGGAAAGTGTGCAGTTCACTGGTGTCCATCCATTCATGCCACCTGTAACCAAGCTCCAGAAATTATTCATCTTGCAAACCTGAAACCGGCACCCACTGAGTCTGGAGTCCAGCCCTAAGCGCTCCTGCTCTCCAGTGACAGCTTCTCTCCACACCTTGCAGCTGGGGATCACACGACGCTTACTGTTTCTGCCTGGCTTATTTTCTGTGACACAATGTCCAGAAGGCGTATCCCTGACAGAGCATGTGTCGCCATGTCCTTTGGAAGGGCTGAATAATATTCCATGAATCGAATGAATACATTCTGTTTATCCATTCATCGATGGACACAGGTTGCTTCCACCCCTTGGCTATTGTACCTCCTTCCTTCCAGTCAAATTACATTTGATCTTTATAAAAACCAAAACTTAGGAATGAACGTCGCAGCAAACCCTGACCACTGCGGCTGCTGTCTGTTGACCCAGCCGAGGTGACCCAGGGGCAGCTGACCCAGATATGGGGAGGGCACCAGCTCAGGAAGCCTCTGCCCTTTGTGCCCTTGGGCAGGCTGTCACCTTGGCTTTTTCACTGCCTGTGGACACCGCCCCTCCTCCCAGGACTGACACAGGGAGGAAACAGAGCAGCGCCAGGCGGCCAGGGGCAATGAAAGGCTGTGTTCGCAAGGGCTCAACGCCACTGCCGATGTTGCAAATGTCCCTGAACTGTTCATCCTTTGTCCTCCGACCCGCTTCCAGTTCCTCTGCCACCTGTAGGGCCAGACAAGCCCTGCTGTGCTGGTAACAGTGCAGACTGCGGCCCTCCCCTTCTCCTCTTGACACCAGTTCTGGTTTGGGCAGAGTCAAAGACACAAGACTGTGCCTCCTGTCCCAGATCGCAGGCCTGGAAAGGCCACAGACCCAAGGGGTGCCTGTTCCTGCATTTGCTCAAGGGCCCAGCGTGGCAGGTGACTCCACAGCTCCTCCAGGTCAGCAAGTCTGCATCCTGCTGCAGTACAGGGTTCTAGATCTGGATCCTGGTTCCATAGGAAGTCAGTAGTGGGAAGTTCATGCTGCATAACTTAAGACAAGCAGAAAAACTCAACAAATAAGTAAGTAACTCCTGTCTTCATGTCCTTCTCCAAATCCAAAAGAATCCAGCAGCCATCAGGTCAGGTGCTTTTCAGGGCAGAAATCCACAAGGCAGTGGCCTGCTTACAACTTTGCAGCAAATCAATTTATACTTACTATCTATCATCTAGCTATTATTTCGTTAGTTTTTTTGGACACAAGATCTCACAGGTTAGTCCAAGCTGCCCCTTAAACTCACTGTGCAGACCAAGATAACCTTGAACTCATGGCAATCTTCCTGCCTCAGCCTCCCAAGGGCTGGGATTCCAGGTGGGTGCCACCAGTCCCAGCCTCAGCAAACCACCTGAACATCGTGACAGTGTTAACCATCAGCACCACTTAGTTCTGACTCCAGGAAAGGCTCCTCAGAAATAATCTGAGGTACAGGGGTCTGTCCATTCCCAGGGTGGGGGTGGGTCTGTCCACTCCCAGGGTGGGGGTGGGTCTGTCCACTCCCAGGGTGGGGGTGGGGCTCTCAGGCTCACACGTTGTGCACAGCTGACCCTCCCCGTCCTGCTTCCTTCCGGTCCAACCGAAGCAGTGTCTGTGTTTTCCTTGTTGCTCAAATCTCCCCAGAGGCAGAGAGCTTGTCCCAGCTCCCTTGGGAGGATCTTTAGAGGAGTCTCCCGCTTGACAAGTCAGGATGATTAGCTTCTGCTCGCATCAGTGAGCCGCCATGACGTAGGGATTAGAGAGAGAACACGGGGCCCTGCCCCAGACGTGCAGGGTTCTAGAATCCCCCCTGATACAGAGGGGGGAGACCAGCGTCTGCTCACACAAACCTGCAGCTCAACTTGGAGTCTCTTGTGCCTCCCCATCCTTTTTTAGTGGAACTGAAAAAAAAAAAATCCTATTTGAAATAATTCCTCCTCTAATTACAAACGGTAACGTTTTTAAATGAGTGAATGAGCCAGGTCTGTGGCACAGCCAATAATCTCAGAACTCAGGAGGCTGAGGCAGGAGGACCGCCCCACCTTTGGGCCAGCCTGGACTCCGTGGTGAGAGCTGCCTCAATCAATCAGTGAGTGAATAGTGACTACGTGTAGAGATGCCACAGCCAAACACTGTCCTATGGCTAATGAGCACTATCGCTATAACCCTGTTAATTAGACTCTATATTTAGTGTTTTTTTTTCAGTGTTGAAGCCGAACCCAGGGCCTCCAGCCTCTGCAGTACTCTCCCACTCAGCTATACTCCAGGCCTCTACTCAGTTTTATGGGGGTGTAAACTGGGAGATGCCTTCGGGGTAAAGCCAGAAATTTAAAGGAGGTGTGTTTCCGCAGACCGCTCCTTCAGCCCTCGGGCTACTGCCTCTCCTTCTCCAAGTGCCAAATAACAGAGTTAGAGGTCAAACCGGACAGAAGCCCAGGCCCTGAGGAGGGCGACCAGGCCTTCGGAGCCCAGCTGCGTCCACGTGGCCGGCCCCCCTGCCTCCCACTCCCCAGGGCCCCTGACTCTGTCCAGGGAACTGGTCCCCATTATTAATGCCATCCCAGAGAGGTGTTTACACAGGGCAGGAAACTTAATATCAACACTCCCCGCAGGAAAGTGTCTTGTCACTTCTATGAAGCACTTCAGGCCCGAGAACCATCCGGCAGAATCAACAGGCACTTAGAACCTTTAAACAGAGCAGCGGAGGGTTTTGGGTCTCTGCCTGCCTCTCACGATGAGGTCGAGAGGAAGCGACCGACCGTGGGCTTGAGACCCTCAGGACAGGGTCACGCTGCTCGGGGTGGGAGGGAGAGGACAGGCCCCACTCCAGGCCAAGCGCCAACTGGATGGGAGGCTTAGGGGTGTTTTGCAAGTCTAAGAGGACTCTGCCAGGACCAGCAGGGCACTGTAGGTCAAGAATCCAGGAGTTTCTGCCAGGTAAAGAACAGTCAGCACAGAGCCCTCTCCTCCGCAGTACTAGAGACTGACCCAGGGCCTGTGTGTGTGCTGTAGTTCTCAGTTTCCCTTCCTGGCTCCTCCAGCAGCAGGCATGATGCTAGTGCCAGTGTCCCTGCCTTTGCTCCAGCCAGTTCTGTGCAGCTGTCCTCTGCTCTGGCTCCCTCCTACCCCTAAAGCCTCAGATAGAGGCGACCAGACACCTGCTATCTCCACCTGGACACCCCCCCCCAGCCAAGCAGGGCCCTCCCCCCGGTCTCTTGCCTCCAGCCTCTGCTGCTTTGCCCAGTCCTCAGCCACCTCAGACAGACTCTGCCTTCCTGGGGTCCCTGTCCCTAATATCGGATCACCCCACCTCTCCAGTCCCTTTACCAAGACAGACCCTGTCCTTTCTGGCGATGTCGAAGGGCAGCCATGCACAGAGGCAGGACTACAGGACCACAGGGCCACCTGATCCGGAATAAATCCGACTTGCCCTTTCCAGCGAATGTATGTTTATCAGGCACTTATCAGGTATTGCCAACCCCAAATGATTCCTGACCCAGTAACACTTCCTGGCTAGGGAACTATGACTCCAGCAATGGGAGAGTGCCGAGCCAGGGTGTGAGGACAGAGGGTAAGTAGGTGTGGTGGAGCACGCCTGCAATCTCAGTGCTCGGGAGGCTGAGGCAGGATGACTGCCACGTGTTCTGGGCCAGCATGGCCACACAGTGGGCCCAAGGCCAGCTTGATTTACACAGTGAGACGCTTACAAAAAAGAAAAGGAAGAAAGATTGAGAGGAAGAATGACAGAGGGAACGAACATAAGTGCTAGGTGACCCCGCACTTGCTGTGAGTGAGGACTGTGGCATCCACACCCGAAACCACCCTGGTCCACTGCCGGCCGGAGCTCTGCCGTCCCTGGCTTCCCAAAGAGATCAAGCCTTGCCCGAGCCCAAGGGGCTCCCACAAGCACCGGGAAGCTGGCTCTGCCGCCCGTGCAGTCAAGAGAAGGTGTCAGGCCTTGCCCAGCAGCCTCACTGGAAGAAGGGTCATTGGTGCCATCAGCCCAAAGGCTACAAATGGCAGAGGCACGCGCTGAACCGATTCCTCGCGTTGGGCCGCGGGGAAGGGTGAGATGGGCTGTGAGCGGGTTCTGCCCAGGCTCCACCCACCACCTGCCGGCTCCCAGGCTGCAGCACCACCCCCTACCCCCCACCCCCACCCCCACCCCCACCCCCGGAGTCGGCCAGCAACTCAGCCCCTGAGAAGGAGCCTGGAAACCCGGCAGACACGGACGCCCACAGGCACAGGAGCCGCCTTGGCCCTCGTACCCCAGAGAGCCGGGCAGGGAAGCGGGGCCCCGAGGGACTTCCTGTGACCACATCGAAGGACGACATAGCGTCAGAGGAAAAACGGTGCCAGCTCCGGGCAGAGAAACCTCCGGACGACCCAGCCCCAGCCCATGGAAATGTGGCATAGTCACCGTAGAACACAGCATGTTTTTTCTAAACCACACAGACTTACCACAAAACCCAGCAATGCGACCTCCTGCACACACAAGAAGCATGGAAGCAGGGCTCTAACAGAAATTCAGATACAGCAGCCCTATTCACAGCAGTCAAAGCAGCACCCTAGGAGCCCAAGGAAGGGTGATCAGATAAACAATGGTCTCTACACAACGACATATTCCTCAGCCTTGAGGAGGAAGGAAGTGCCCACTGGTGGGGCATTCACAGGCATGAGGGTGGCAGCAGGCTAAGGGACATTAGCCAGTCGCGAAAGGAGCAGCGCCACGTGCTCCCAAGTCCACGTGACATCTACAGCAGTTTAGTTCACGGAGGAGAGAGCAGAAGAGGGCTAGAGAGTGAGGATCTGGAGACCCAGTGTCCACCAGGTAAAGTTTCAGAGAGGACGTTGTGGAGGTGGACAGCAGCAAAGGTTCTACAGTGCGCTATGTAAACACACCCCACTTGGGAATAAAATAGAAATTTTAAAATCAGACAAAGCACCACGTGGGCCAGGGATTTAGCTCACTGGCAACGCTGCTACCCACCTTACAAATCAATAAATAAAGCCTGCGAGGAGGAACCTCCGGATGACCCAATTTTGAGCCACCACATGGAAACATAGAACATATTCATCCTATCTTTGGATCGGAGGGGGAAGGATCCCTCACGGTGGTCAGTGACCAACCCACGCACAGCCGACACAGCAGGACCGGTCTCCAAATACCACTCCTCACAGAAAGGAGCCGGAGCCAGCGTCTTCTGAGGAAGCGGCCAACTTCAGGTTGGGAGGAAAACACGCACAGGAAGAGCTTGGGACACCTTGTGGCTCGCAGAGCAGGAAATTCGGACCCTAAGGTTTGGCGGGAAGACTCTGGAGCCGATCTGGGAAGCTACCCGCTGTCAAGGTGGCCCATCCGAGAGTGAACAGGGACGTGCAGCTCGATGCCCATCGCAGGTGCCGAACCCGGAGTTCTCCACGGTGCAGACACCTCCCTGTGGAAATCTCGGAGGGAGCCCGAGGACCGCTCAACAGCAGGGAGCGTAGGAGGCCCCTGTCCACGCGGTCAGCCTCACTGCGCATGATCAGTGTACACTGTCACGAGATTCCAGCCAGCAGACCAAGGACCGATATGGTTTGAACCAGCCCCTGTATCCAGGCTGCAGACGCTCCAGGGAAATCCTCATTTCTCCAGCAAACAGTGTAATAAAGAGAAAAGCAGGTAAAAGGGGGACTTGGAGAGGGAAAGTCGCTTAACTGAGGAGAAGACTTACATCCTGATTTGAGCACACTGCTAAAATCAGAAAAGCAGGGCATTAAGGAATGTTAACCACATTAAGGAATGACAGTTTGTCTCAGGGCGATAATGTGGCTCCAGGGCTATATTTTAAAGAGTCCTGTCTTTTGGAAATACAGAAGTCTTTACAGATATAATGACGTGCTAATACTTCAAAATAACACGATAGAGGCAAAACTCAGGGCTCCACCCACCATCTGCTGGCTCCCAGACTGCAGCCCCCAGTGGTCCGCCAGCAAGTCAGCCCCTGAGAAGGATCCTGGAAACCCAGCAGACACAAACGCCCACAGGCACAGGAGCCGGCTCGCACCTCACAGAGTCACAGTTTAGCAGCTGAGTGCTTGACTCGGATGCACAATGCCCTGAGTTTGATCTCCAGTACTGCAGACAGACTCACTGACAAGTAAGTGGAGAGAATTGAGCCTAAAATGAAGGCAGAATGGAGTTAGGGCTGGGCTCCGCAGTGACTGGCCAGTAGCCCCAGGCTTGGGGCAACTCCTGGGCTCTCAGAGGCCGGACCTGGGGAGATTCAGAATTAGAGAGAATCCCGGCTAGTAAGAGCCCTTCCGCTTCCTTGAGCCCTGGGGTGGGGGCGGTCCAGAGGCCTGGCCACAGGGCTGGGCGGTTACACAAGGCCTCCTGCACCCTTCTCCTGCCTTCAGGGAGAGCAGGTCTAGACTGCAGAAGGCCCCGCCTCCCGGCCCACTGGCCACACCCCTCCCCATCCGGGCCTGGGGATCCAGGCTGGGCACTGAAGTGAGCCTGGAGCTCTGTCTTCCCTTGCCCTTCTGCTGAACACCAGGCTGCCTGTGCCAGGCTGGCGGGCCAAGGTTGTGCCCTTAACAAATGTGCCTGTGGCAGGAGCCTCCACCCGATTTGATTCTTGAGAAACTGCACTTCCTTTTTCTCTTGCCTATCAGAAGCTAAGCTGCTCAGACTCAGAGAGCACTGTGCTTGTGTTTCACCTCCAAAGCCAAGTGTGCAGCTCACAGGAGTGGGCTCGAGGCTCCCTGGCCTACTGGGCAATGAAGCAAAGGGGTGCGCTGCAGAATTTGCAACCAGCTCTACTGCTACTGATCCACATGGGTTTATCAATGAACCAAAAGAGCAAAACCCACGCCACTCTGAGGTCACAACTGTGGTTTCCCAAAGCCAACTTTTACATTTTAGTGGTTCAATGTTTTATTATGTATAAGAAAAATAAAACGAGTCCATGATACCCAAGATTTCATAGATACTAGAACTTCATGTGGTAGTGGGTGTGGAAACCTACTGACCCAGGGGTGCGAGCTCCTGTTTGCAGCCAGGCAGGTTAAAGATCAAATGTTCGCATAGCAGCTGTGGTCTAGGCCATGACACTGGCAGCCTGATACATTCTCTCCAGTAGGCTGAAGTGCTCTGGAGCAGCCCTTGTGGCTCTTAGTACCTGGCCCGACGTCTTCATGCACCAAGGCGAGCAAATGAGGACCACAAACTGCCTACGGTCAGACTTCAGAAAGAGCGGGCACAGGATGGATCCCAGGGCTTCTCAGCCTCAGACCAGGGAGCTTCTGCATCCCTGGTACAGGCTGACAGCGAGAGCTCCATGTCCCAGCCATGGTGCCTCCTGAAGCCACACACAAGGCAGAAGGGACCTCACATCAGAGGATGCTGATTTAAAACTGAACACGCCGAGTGCAGCTCAGTGGTACTGCACATGCTCACCACGGTCAAGGGTCCCCAGCGCCAGTAAACAAAAACACAACTCACAGGCCTGGCTTTACATTCACCAGCAAGCATGTATGCAAAATTGAAAAACACCTCTTCACACACAACTCCTTCATTTGACTGGCTTCTATTGATAATGCTCTGGGTCAGTTTCCCATTGTTGCTTTATTGAGAGGATCAGTCTTGGGAGTCAGTTTGCCTCACTAATCTTACAGAAACTCTTCAGTGTGGAATGACTTAAATAGTAACTTTTATGACTATTTAAAATATAGATCTACACATGCCTGTATAAGCAGGGTAACCAGAAGGTCGAGGATTAACGCCTAGTAGTGGTTATCTTGGGACAGTGAGATTACTGATTATTTGCACATTGGTTTATCTGAGCTTTTCATTTTGCCATATTAAACATGGGCTTTAATAAAAGGATGATTAAAGTTTTACTGATACTAATTTTTTAAAATACTGCTAGTTTTTCTGAAGCCATTTTTGCTTGGAAAACACTTTCTTTTTCAAATAAGAGTACTTTCCTATTAACTGTGTACTCCATGGGAACCACATTCTTCATTTAGGGTCAAGTTAAGTTCTTGCTATATGCTAGGGAAAGGTTTTATTTGTTGTTTGTTTTTCCCCGCCTACTCAATTTTGAGGGGCAACTTGTATTATTGCCTCTCTTTACTTGGTTTGATTTATGATCTTGGAAGTCAGGTCATTCTTTCCTAGGTCAAAGAAAGAAAAAGAAAAAAAAAGGCTTCCCTCACCTAATACCTGATAAATTATCTGCAAAGGTCATTGCAGACCTTGACAGAGACACATACAATTTCAACTCAATCTGATAAAACAGCAACTAGAAAACTTTTATCACAAGAAAACGTAACTTGCCATTTCCCAGCTCAATTGATGAACTTTTTTATCTGCAATGACAGACATCATAAGATAGGAAAGGCTATAGATAAGAAGCCAAACCGAGTGGCCCTGAATCAGATCCGATTGTCTGCCCCCGGTTCAGACTCCCACACCTGCTGGAACGGGTCAATGAGCGCCTCTTGGCGTGGTCCCCAAGGGGTTTGAAAGCATTGCAAAAGTGGTGAACTTTGAGACTTCAGCGTTTATTCTGCGATTATAATTAACCTGCTCACCAGTTGCTATTGATCAGTTCTAAATGGAGGTGATAAAGTTTGACCCAATTTGTGGAAGTAGAAATGGAGATTTAAACTGCACGAAGAGAAAAAAAGAAAACTTATAGAGATAATTTAAGTGCTGACTTCAACTTTAAGTGAAACTGGCTCTGCGATTGGGGATCCCAAATTCACACCAAATTTGAGCAGTAACTTCTTGATTTTTCAGTCATCAAAATAAAGTACATCTGTACCTATTCAGTTTGGAAAGACAGCTTCAAACACCACTTGCCAGAGCTTTTCCATGACTGGAAAGCACAGGATAGCTTACCTGTACGCACACTCATACTTTGTCTTTAGACAGGAAAAGATATTTTAAAACATCAAGTCACTCATTGGGATCCTATAAATGTTGAAGGCCAGAAAACCAAATTCCCTTCATTCAGATAAGGAGCTTGACTATCCAGGCCCAATTCTGATTACAGAGCAGTAATAGATAAAGCCCCGGCCACCTGCCAGAGACAGGAACACTTCCCCTGATAGGCTGCTAGGCTCAGCTTTGACCAGGTCACGGGGCTCTTCTGCCTGAGTACTTTTGTTTGCTTGTTTTTGTTTTTATTTCAACTGCTATTTGGATGCATGCCACGTATGCATCTTTACGACAAACACAGGTATTGTGCATTTTCTCCTCTCGTTGAAATCTTCAGAGCAAAGCAAAGACAGCAAAGGAGGGGACCTCTGTAATCTCTGCACCCAGAAAGAGTCTGAAAAGGAAGTGTGTACAAGGCTGAGGTTCCTTCCATAGCACCCTAAGGGCAGGCTCTGCAGGACAGGGATGACGTAGTTTCTGGGGAGACACCTCACTGGGAAGGGGGCTGGTGGGAGAGGCGAGAGGTAGAGATCCTGAGGTTGCATGCACTCCTCCAACCACAGGTGTCTCTCTTAAATCTGGCCAATGGGTGTGTGTGTGTGTGTGTGTGTGTGTGTGTGTGTGTGTGTGTGTGTGTGTGGTCCAACCCTAGAGGCTGGATTTTACCCTTGAGTAGAGATGTTGCCTATTCCCTGAAGGCAGATTTCTTTATCCTTCTCAGTAATGGTTTCCTTCTAGCAAAATGAAGATTGTCATACCCGCTTCTCCAGGAAATGTACAAGGCCTTTTCCTCTAATGATTTCCTCATTGCTCTCTGACAAAGGAATGAGCATACAACCCTCTGCAGGAATATTGTGCAAAGTACAGGCTACTCTCCCTGTAAAGGAGAGTACTTGCTAGGATCCAAGTATTACTGTAACAAAACTATACACTTATCCATATAAATTAAAACAGATTTAAAGTTATTCCTATTACAACGCCATTTATATAATCTTTCTGTCTGGTCTAGAGATGCAAATGAATAGCTCTCTAGATAGCCAATAAAATGCTTGAGCAATCCATTCACAAATGTTGCAGGAGCTCCATTAGGATCTATCAAAGGTCAATGAAGTCACTAAAGTTTTTGCAGCAGCCCCTCCCGCCCATCACTCTCCTGCAAGGACCGCTGTCTTTAAAACACCTCCGGGAAACCAGCAGCACTCCTGTCTTTTTCTCAGGTAAACAAAATCAGCCACACTGACCACCAGGTAGGTGAGTGATTGTGCCCAGGAGGGGGCTTAGGAAGTTCACCAGTGCGGGGGCTGGGGCATCTGACAATCACTGACTCACATGTGCCAGCACGGGGAGCAGGAGGAGAGGTTCACCCCCAGGAAAGCAACACTGTTGGTTAAGCAAAATCCAAAACCCAGTTAAGCATTGCAAGAAGGTTGGTATTAATCTGCCTGGAAGGATCTTCAAGAGGCTTCAGAGTAAGAAAAAAACAAAACAAAACAAGAAATTTGTAAGAATATGTAAAAACTGAATCCACAAAGCAGTTATGTTCTAAAGCACTGTCCCTTTGCACCCAATCAACACTACAGAATTATTTAAAAAAAAAAAACTTTCAGACACATGTCTATTTTTAAGAACTATTGACAATACATTTTTTAAAAGTGGGTAATAACATTCATTCATTTCCTTTAAAATTCAGAAGGTTCCACGTGTACATCCATGTCTATAGCAGCACTATTTACAGCACCAATGAGTGGAAGCAACTTGATTGTCCATCCTTGAAGAAAGGGTAAGCCAAATGTGGTCTACACGTACATTGGGTACTGGTCAGCCTCATCAGGAAGGCAATGGACATGGACATGTTTCAGAGCAGAAAAACCTCAAAGACGTTCTGCTAAGTCAGGTGAACCGCACACAACAAGACAAATACTGTGTGAGCCCATCTTTGAGAGGACCTAGAGGATCACACTCACAAAGACAGAGCAGAATAAATGCTGCTGGGGACTGGAGAGGAACAGGGACTTGTTTTTAGTGGGCGCACAGTTCGAGTTTTGCAAGATGAAGAAGTTGCAAGGCAAATCATACAGCAAAGAGAAGATACTTAACATGCCTGAAGATGATAAAATGTTTGATCTAAACTTAACCGTAACTTCCCCACATTTTAAATGCATGTTCTTGTTACCTTGTAGGCCAATTAATAATGGAAGCCTAGCAAATGGCTTTAAAAAGAGGTTAAGACTTTTTAAGTTCCAAGGCACTAATTATCTCTGAGATTATAATATTTCCAGGTATCTAGGAAAAATTTGTGTATTTTCAAGTGAATGTAATCACACACACACACACACACACACACACACACACACACACACACGGTACAAACCTGCACACAGTGCTGGTGCTTTCAAATGTATTGAAAGCATCCCACCGCAGCACACAGCAACCTTTGTCATTTGTACGCCTATGTGGTGTCCTGTGGTTTACATGGGCCACATGTGTACAAGCAGAGCCCTAGTGATCGGCACCTAGGTCATCAATTACAGCACAGTGAAGCAAGTACCATGTGTTGTACAGTGAATCCCTACAGTACAACCACCTCAGCCTCAGCTGTCTACTTCCTGACTTGGCTGATTTACCAAGGACTCTCCATAAAGGTGGTAGCATTTCACGCTCCCACCCACTGGTATCAGAGTTCCTGTCTCTCCACACCTCAGAGCGTGTTTGTTTCCTTAGTGCATTTAAGGAAGGAAACACTGGGCATGGGTAGTAAAGGAAGTGTTATCTAAAGCTGTCTCCTATGCATCATTCCACCTGAGTGCTTAGAAAGTGCCAGCAAATATGGCCTGACCTTTTGATGGGACACAATTGGGCCAATGACAGGTTCTCTAGGGGTGGCAACTCACCCTGGCCACCCCAATACACACTTTCCTCACTCAGTTGGCTCTCCCTCTGGTTCCAAAGACCAGTCCCAACTCTGACTGACCTGCTCAGGGTGGGAATCGGAAAGTTAAACAAAGCTGGTTTTCCCGAAGACTGACAAACCGTTCTGTAGCCAAACGGGCTACCTCGGAATGGGTCTCACAGGGCACCTGGTAGAGGGGCTGGTTCCCAAGCAATGGTGTGAATAATAAGCTGTCCCTACAAGACCCCACACACACTCAGAGAACCTTGAATGCCCCACACCACGCCTCACGGGGCAAAACTTTTAAAGAAATCACTTCAGTAGTGCAGATCTAAAGTTCTAAAGTGTTCAGTCCTTAAAGAGTATAATTGCTTGTTTTTCCATGACACAAAGAAATGATTATTTCTTAGTGTATGTATTTCTTAGCCTTTCCAGTAATAGCGACCACAATGTTCTATGCTTCAAGGCATATCTACATATATTTTCCATTTCAGTCTCCTTTTCAGCCTTAAGTATACAAGCATTAATTGGTACAAAAAGCAACTGGACCGTGGTGTAATGTACACACAATGAAAAGCTCCCCTGATAAAAGCACACTTGCCTGGGTCTCCCCGAGCACATCCACTGCGGTAACCACCCACCTGGGTTCTAACAGAGGGTGTCGCTGCACCCCATTGCTGCTCTTTCACAGCAGCACGGATTCTAGACCTCAATATGCAAAAGCGTCCACAAAGCGAGAGTGCCCACTGGCAGGTGGCATGCCTCGCACCCCATTTATCTCGAGGACCAGCCAAGTCCCCACCGCACTTCCCAGCCATCGCACTTCTGTGTGATGACAGTGAGTCCACATCTGCTCACCCTGCGCTACACAAGCCTTCAAAACCCCACTTCTTCCACCTCCCCATAGGTCCCCCCTCCCCAGTTTCCACTCTTCCCTCAGGCCCCAGGCCACCCCTCAAAGTTCTCAAGCCGTGTTCTGTGTGGTTTGACCAGGGCAGAATCCTGGGGCAACAACCTCCTAGATCTCTATTTAAATATTTGCTAAGTGCCCAGCATGTGCCAGGCACTTAAACATGAGTAAGACTCTGCACCTGCCCTCGGTAAGGTCACAGAATTCCATTAATGTCGTAATTAATGATTTCAACAATTGTTTCAGGGTCATGGCCCATATTGAACTTGGAATAAATCAAAGTTCACATACATTACAGTCAGGGCAAAATAATTCCTTCCAATCTAGGTGCAGAGTTTTACAGATGCCCTGGTTAGCTTATATAATCTTGATTTTTGTCTTATTCTATTAAAATAATTCTGTTTATAGGTTATAAGGCAGTAAATGCTTCATAGAAAAATAAAGGATTTTTGGTTTTGGTATCAGGGATTAAACCCAGGACCTTTTGCTTCCTGGGCAGGTGTGGTGTCACTCTGCTAAATCTTCAGCCCCTAAAGACATTGCTTTATTTTTATTATTGAAATTAAGAACATTCTGAATTGAGAGTGAATTCGTGTAGTTTTAGCTATGGTGACCAGTACATTATTTAAACAAAAGAAAGGCTGTGTCTTTTACGGGACTACACAGAGTGCTGGTAAATGAAGAACTGGAGTTTTTTTTCTTTTTTTCCTCTTTCTTTGAACTGTATTTTTTTTTTTCCTGGCAAACTCCTATTCACCCTTCAAGAACAAGGCACAGCATCACTCAGGCAAAGACTTCCACATCTCCAACTCAAGAAGAACTTTCTTTCCTGCTTTGCCTGGCTCTCAGCACACCACCCCATTCCATAGCAACAGCTTATTTGCCCATTTTCATCTGTTCAGGCTGACCTCTGCCCACTGGCAACTGTCCCAGTTAGGCACTAAAGATCTCAGGTCTTACGAAGCCCTCAGTCCCAAGCAAACCAGAAATAATGGTCATTCTACATGAGCGTTTACTAAAACAATCATCATTTACAAAGGGCTGAAGTTGAATATTGTACATCACAAGTATTACCTGACCTAATTTAGGCAACTGTTGTACAGAAAGAGGTGAGCTTGGGAGAGGCAAGTACCTGGCCCGAGGTCCCAAGGTCCCAAGGTGTGCACGCCAGCACTCTCAGCTCACCCCGTCACCGACCATCTAGTGCACTGGGGTGGCTCTTACAAAAACCTCTAGCATTTGCTGGGGGCCCGTGTGACTGGAAGTCTACAGAGAAGCAGGGCCCTGGTTCCAATCCTCATAAGAGGGTACAGAATTCCCTCCCATGGCTTTTAACTGGAGTTGCTTTTCTCTAAGCATGTGGACAGAGCTGAGGACGTGAATGCCAGCGCGCTCCACCGCCACGCACAGTCCCTTCAGAAGAAGAACAGAGCTCTTCCCGGGCTCCACCATTTGAAACACTTGGCCATGAGCTGAAGAGAAAATCTAGGAACTTCAAGGCCAGAGCCCATAAGAGCACGGAGGACAGTTCTGGGTGGAGAGGTCCTCGGCTTCAGCTTCCGGGTTGGCACTGCAATTTGGATTTTACTTCCTTCCCCACCCAACCTGCAGGGAAGGCTGTGCTGCAAAATCTAAGCACCACCATGAGCGCTGTGTCCTGGGGCTCTGTCCACACTGCGGGCTGTCACTCACGGCACAGTTCTGCCTTGGATGTACTCTGGTCCCTCTTCCTTAACCAAACGCCAAATTCACACTCAGGACTATGGAGGACTTGTTATCCCGCAAACGCCCCTTCCTTTCTGGTCTCCAGGATAAAAGAAGTAGAACTGTGGGCCACTTTTTCCAGTTTTAAATCCCAGTCTCCAGAAAGCTGTAGAGAAAAGAATGAGCCAGGAACGCAGGCCAAGGCTTCTGATGCCTGTGCGCACGCTGGGGGGGCCCTCCTCCCCTGGGGTGCCGTCGGGACTCTCCGTTGTCGGAGGGGCCGCTGGGAGCCACTTCCACGGTTAATCAGTTTACCTGGTATGTGTATTGGATGTACCACCCCGGGAGACCTTCCCTGGCCACCCAGTGCCAGAGAATCATTTAAAATCTCTTGAAAGTTGAGACTTTCCTCGGAGCCAGCCCAAAGCTGGAATCAGGGAGGGACAGACTTTACCCTTCAAAGTGAGAACAAAAGCAAGAGGATTTAGCACTTAGTAGGTAGTCGATAAATGTTAACTTTGGAAAGCCTGGGCTTCCCCTCCTGAGAGCCGAACTCACTGGTCCCTCAGGTCCAGAAACCGCACAAGACCTGGTGTCCTTCGAATGTGGCACCGTGGTCGCCACGTCCCTTCCTCTCCCAACCCCGCGTGGCCACCCGTACCTAGGGGGTGTGGGACGCGCGTGCAGTCCTTGCCGACTCCGGGTGGGAACCGGACATGGAGCCCGCGCCTGTTTCTTCTAACTCGGCCCCTGCGGTAAACTTCGGCGCAAGGCGAGGAAGAGCGACAGCAAAGCCCAACTGGTGCCTTATAGAGAGAGAAGCCCTTCTGGGCTTCCTGCTATCCAGAGGCGACCTGGGGTGTCTGCCTCCCGTGGGTGGCTGCCTCCCGTGGGTGGCTCGGTGAGACCACACCGGCACCCTGGATGGACCCATTTCCCACAGGCCTCCTTTGCTGGTCCTCCTTTGTGTCCGGTGTGAAACCCCCCACAGGAAAGTCATCTGCCACTCAGAAGGTCCTCCAGCTGGGCCGCCAAATGGCCCAGATCTCAGGCTCCAACCTGTGTCCGCAATCTTCGCGAGACCACATAAGAGACTGAGCGCTCTCTGCAGGAGGCAGGGTAGGGGGGGCGACACCAACACGCCAGCCTCCCTCTGCAGGAGCAGGGCTCCTCAAGGCTGGGGAACTCCCCGTCGCCACCTCTCCCTGCCTCCAGCTTCTGCCTCCCATTTGTCCTAAACTGGAAACCCGAAGGCATCAAGGCCCCTCCCAACACGCGCACGGGGTAAATGGGTGAACAATCAGACGTCCCAGCGGAGCTCGTACGCGTCCCCAGTACAGTACTTACCGAGATTGGGGTGTCGTGTGGTGGGGTTGGCCCGGCCGGGCAGGCTGTGCAGCACCGGGCCGTCGAAGGGGCCGGCAGAGGCGGCGGCGGCCGCTGCCCAGGACGCGCCCACGTCGGCCATGTAGGCGGGATAAGGGCTGGAATAGGAGCCCGCGAAACCTGCGCGCCCGTACTGCTCGCGGGCGCCCAGCCCTGCGCCCGCCGCCCCACCGCCACTGCTGTAGGCTGCGGCTTCGCGCGCGGCAGCGGCCGCGGCAGCTGCCGCCAGAGACCCTGTGGTCCCCGGGAAGGAGAAGCGCGGCGACACGGGCGGCGGGGTGTAGGCGGCGCCCTCGGCGCCCGCTTGGCTCCAGCCCGGGCTGCCCTGCTGGGCCCCGGGCGCTGTGCCCGCCGCAGCGGCCCCCGAGCCGCTGCCCGATGCGCCACCAGCCGCGGCGCCCGCGCCTCCGCCTTGCAGGTAGGATAGGCCGAGCACGGAGGAGGGCACGCGCGGCGTGGGCACGTACACCGGCGAAGACGCAGCGCCGGTGCCATGCATGAAGGCACCTGGGCCGCCCGCCTCGTAGGCGCCGGGCGGGGGTCCGTGGTTGGCGGCCATGGCCAAGCTCTGGTACATTGCCCCTGGCTGCAGGGCCGGAGGACCACGGGGACGCTGGCAGAGGACTGCGGGGCTGTGGGGCCGCGAAGATCAAAGTCAGAGCGGAAGAGCCCAATAGCTCAAAAATGTGCGTCTAAGATCCAGCATGGAGCCACTGATGAGGCTGTCCTTTACTCGGGAAGTCCCAGATGGTCTTTGCTGCTTCCGGACCGATGGCAGTGCAGGAAGGACTCCACCCGGGCGCGCAGCGCCCAGGGGCGGCAGGAGGAGCCCGCTGGCGGAGCGCACCGGCCCGCGGGTTGTCGCGCGCCGCCTCCAGGACCCCAGGTCTCGGGCTGGCGACGGTCTGGTTCCAGGACCAAAGGCTAGGCAGTCCTTCACCTCGCTGCAGCCGCGGTCCTAGAGGAAGGCTGACAGAAACAGAGAGAAGTTACCGCAGACCTTTCCGGGGCCCCGCTTCCCATGCTGCGGCGCTTCTGGCGCGCTGCAAACGAAATCGCCGCTTTCCGCCCAGCTTCGAGTCTGCGGGTTTGCTGGGAAGCCGCGCGGCCTTTGTTTGGCCCCGGCTGGGGCTCAGGCTGCCTGCGCGGTAGGCCGTGGGGCGAGCGCCCTGGGGACTTGGGATCCGGACACTCCATCTTGCACTTACTCCCTCTATCAATCTAGGCCAATTAATTTTTCTACTGCTTACCAGGAAGGTAACTTTACCTTATTTTACAAGCATACTTTTGCCACAGTATTTTCTGAGTCCCGGAGTTTCAGTTTTGCTCGAATGCCCGGGACCCAAGAAATCTCCCCGTCTTTTCTTCACACTCCTCTCCCCAGCACTCTTGGCCAAGAAAGAACTTTGGATGGGGGGGAGGGGTGTGTGCAACGACAAACTATGAAAACCAGCAACCTAGGAAAGTTTTGTTTGTAATCTATTTTTAAAAAGCTGAGGTAGAGTCTAAATGTTTATGAATGAGCAACAGTGTCTGCTAAATCTCCTACAAAAGACTCCATACTCTGTAACATGTGGGCGTCAAAGGAGACAAACTACACATTTCTCACAAATAGTTACAGTTTAGACATTTTACAGATTGCATATGCGAATCAGAAACGAGGGAGGAATGTACAAGGTCACTCTACAGAACTCACTGAGTCCTGTTAATTCACCAGCAGGTCTTTTCGTGTGGAGCCGCAGGTCCACCACACGCAGAGTCAGCACGGGTGGACTGCTGGGGAAAGGACAGTTCCTGGGCTGACCTGGGCCATGCTCACCGCCCATTATTTTGCTACTACCAGGGTTTTCTGAAAAACAAGAGCTCTGCTTTGTAACATACCGGCCTGGTGCCCCAGGTCCTTTTCTTCACAAACCCACTGAGTACAGTTGTCTTTCCTCATTTTACAAAAGAGGCAACTGACACCTTGAGGAGTTTTTTCCACTTGTCTAAGATCAGACCAGCCAAGGGTGGGGTGGTATCCGGAGGGCTCTGCCCACTGGCCCACACTTTTTCTCCTCAGCCAGCGGCAGCTGCTGCTGACAGTAGGTTCTTTTTAAGTCGAACAGGGGCACTGTAAGGATAATGACTGAGCCATGTACTAAACCCAGGCTCAGACACTGAACTGGACAAATACCTCTGGACCTCCCTGGGTCTCAGTTTCCTCGTCTGCACAGTGCAAACATTAAAGGCACCTGTGCCAAAGTCATTATGAGAATTATGAGTGAGGACTAGAAATTAATACCAGAAGCCATTTACAACAAGGCGTTACAAGATGATTGTAACCAACACAAAGAAAGTTCAAGTAACAGCTGTCTGTTATTACAGATTTCTAATGTACCATAAGAAAACACATGAGACCTGGTATGTACTAAAATCAGCGATCACTTTTACTATTGTACTTTTACTATCGTAAAAATTCAGGAAATAGAGTCCTTACTATGTATACACAATATAATATTCTTTTGTAATATCCCCAGTAATAATAATGGAATTCATGTAAGTTGTATTGTATAGTCACACTGTAACTATTTATTATTTTCTTTCAAAATATACAACAAACTGACTGGTTTGGTGAGAATTTCTTCAGCAAATTTGGTTAGAGAACAGAGGAAAAAAAACTTGACCTGAGATCACCAACTTTTCCATCTGAAAATAAAGGCCAAAAAAGTTACTTCCTACTAATCTTTGGGCTTCAGTAAATAAATATGTAGGCCGACCTTAACAAAATATCTAATCTTTAATTTTTATTTTTAAGGTCTTTTTGAGACAAGGTCTCGCTTTTTGTGGTTCAGGCTGGCCCTGAGCTCAGCCTCAAACTCACATCACAGCAATCCTCCTGCCTCTGCCTCCCGAGTGCTGGGATTACAGGCATGAGCCACCACGCCCGGCTAATATTTAATTTTTAAATCAAGTAGCTGATCTGTTTCATTGTATCTTCCATACTACTTAACTACTGCTGTCTTAAAAATAATCTTGTAAATTATTCTTTTTTCCCATAACTTCAGGAAAGAAAAAGAGATTTAGAATTTTGTAATTAACTCTATCAGTATACATACAGGTGCTAACTTGCAAGCTTTAAAATGTAAACGTTAAAAATGTTACAGACCTAACAGCTGGCATTTACTACATTCCCTTCTCTTTCAAAGATCTGACACAGAACCTCCAAATTGGATTACTGAAACAATAGAAGGTGGAGAATACTACTCTACACCTTGAGGGAAGCCCTAGAAACTATTGCCTGACGAGGTTTCTAGCTGCTCCTAGTAATCAGCCGAGGTTCCGCCGCAGCCGAGGCCAAGGAACCCCAGCGGGCTCCGAGACAAGTGTGAGGCAGGCCTGCGTCCGCGTTTCCTGCTGATCACTCACTCCAGTGTACCCCGAGTTTGCAGGCCCAAAGGCAATGCCTTTTGCTTTCAGGATTTCGCCAGCAGCCCTTTTTCGATCTACTTTTGTGAGTGAGGGAACTGAGAACACCGCGAGGCTCGCGTCCCTCCAGACAGTCCTCTTCACAGCCCTCGGCCTGCCACGCGAGAAACATCACCCGCGAACTCACACCCTGGGCAGCGACGAGGAAGCACGGACAAAAGGCTGGAGATCACCCGGACACCCCACTGAAACTTTTCCTTCTCTAAGCCGAAATCTGCCCTGAGGTCCCCTTCTTTTATAAAAACACAAGAAATAGTCCTAAAACGTTCGGCCAGCTCGGCGGCGCGGCGGCGCGGGCCTGGCCTCCCAGGGCTCTGCCCACCTCCTCCCCCTATCCAGAGGCCCTCTTCCCCCAGCCTGGCGGGAGTTCGCCTCCCGGGCACCTTCGTTCTCACCCTCAGGCCCAGGCCGAACCACTCAGTGTCCCGGGTCGGGGAGCAAGCCCTGCGGCCCGCGCTCCGGCCCCTGCCAGTTCCACCCGTAATCAGGCGAGTGGGCGAGGTTGGTAGCTAGAGTGGTGGGCTCGGCTCTCCGCACCGTCTGGAGAGAGGGGGCCCCCAGGGGCGTAAAGGCCGGCCCAGGCCAGACCTCAGCGCTGCCCCCTCAGCGGCCTGCCGCACCGCCCCCAGCGCCGCTCGGCGTCCCCAGCGTCACCTGAGGCTGGCACCTCTTCGTCTACGTCCCCGTCCCTGGTCCGCTCGCGGCTGTGCCATGTGCAAGTAAGTCGGTCAGGTTGATTTCACAGGCCCCAGCCTCAGAGCGCAAAGAAGGGCTGGAGACTGGGCGCAAGGGGTAGTATTTAAAGTGTTCCAGTTCACGCCAAAAAATTCCAAACAACCTTCTCAGATCCCTCTGCGCCGGGTCCCCAGTTTTCCCTGGACTGAAAGTAGTCCTTATGTAAAGTCAAGAGCGGAGCGGTCCTGTGTGGGCAGAGGGAGTAACCGCCGTCTCCTTTCCATTCAGCGGCCACCTCTCCTCTCAGGCGATCGCGCGCGAATTGAGGCGTTCCGAGTGCCACCCCTGGCAGACCGAGCCCAGAGAAGGAGGAAAAAGCCCTACCTGCGGGCGAGAGCTTCCTGGAGAGCCGGCGGGCGCGCGCCCCCGGGTGCTCCCAGAGCTGCGGGGCGGCAGAGCCTCTGGCTACCACTGCGCCGAGCTCCCGGAGTCTCCAGCCTGGGGCCGGTCCCCGGCAGTGCTCGCAGCTTGTGGGCGCTGATTGGTCCGGTGAAGTCACGTGCCGAACGGGGGCGGGGCTGCACCTCGGCGGGGCGCCCGACTGCAGGCTTTGCTGAAAGCGCCCCTAGTAGGCAAAGTCCAGGCGCAAGGTCTCCCCGTCAAAAGCCAAGGTGCCACGGCAGGACGGGGAGCTGCGCCGAGCGCCCAGCCTGAGGGCGATCCCACTGGCTATTTTGCCCATGGTCCGCTTTATTACAGTGCTCCTGTCGTGCCATTCCATCCCCAAGGATCCAGGGTCGGCGGAGGTGGGCAAGGGGCGGGGCGAGGGGAGGGGAAGGTGACCTCTCCCGCGGGACTCCCGGCTGCCTTAGGATACCAGATCGCCCCGGATTCCAGGCTGGGCGCGAGTTTCCTGGCCAGGCTTGGGGACACTCCCACCCCTGCCCTCCAAGAACTCTCAGGAAACACCAAAGTCTCGGACTGGACCCTGAAGTCAGCGTCGCGGGCGAAGCCTCCCTTTCTCTTTCCCAGTAGCCCCAGGAGACAGCTAGGCGCCGAGAACCCCAGCATCGGCCCTCGATTTTATGTATTTATGCAAAACTCTTGCGAAGCTTCCCAGTGACGCTCCCATCTCCCAGCGGATCCGCGCTGTTCTCTCCGCTGTCCGCCGCGGCGGTCTGCAGGACGCGGAGGGCCAGGACGCCGGACGTCTGGGGTGCTTCGCGCTACGCTCCGCTCCGCGGCCTGGGTGCTCTCCCGGGCGGGGCGAGGCGGGTGTCAGACCAGAGCTAGAGCCGGCGTCGGCGCCGCAGGCCCAGGCTCAGCGGGGCTGAGCGCCTAGAGTCCCTCAGACAGGTCTAAAGGTTAATAGAGCAATCACAGGGCCCTATTACCGCGTAAAAATAACCCATCGATTACCGCAGCCTTCAGCTCCAGATAACAGTCGCCCAGTGGCTCTCACGCTTTCGGTTACGCTGAGGGGTTTTTGTTTTATTTTGTTTTTGGAGAGGTCGCTTTTCCCTCCCCAGTCCAGGTTTCGAAAACCAGATTAGAGAGAGCAAAGGAGTGGGTCACCCTAAAAGAAACCCGCGCTGCTCTGATAGGAGGCCAGGATGACACCAGCCCTCACAATAAAAAAAAAAAAAAAAAATTAAAAAAAGGGCTGTGGGCTCCCTGGCCATGGGACGGACGCCGGGCGCTGAGGACCAGCTGGGAAGCGGCTAACTGGAAGGAAACACCCCCCCCCCACACACACACACCGTGGGATCCTTGCCAACTCCTGGGATTCTCAGGAAAATCCCAGAGGAAGAACTGAGCGCCACTGTGTGGGGAATTCTCTCCCTGAAGCAGGGTGTGGAGTCCGGAGCGCCTGCGAGGGGAGAGGGAACCGAGGCCCCCGGGCGTGGGGCTGGCAGCGCAGAGCCGCCTCCGGACGCGCCCGCAAGCGGCGTCCTCAGACCCCAGCCGGCGCCCGCGTGGAGCTGGGCCCTCGGACCGAGGCCTGGTAATTTAGAGGGAGGCTGCGCCGTGGAGAAATTGTGACCCGCCTGCTGCGTTTGGCTCAGGCCCTTTGTCCACGCTGGGAAGGGAGGG
Organism: Petromus typicus; assembly: GCA_004026965.1. Classification (NCBI taxonomy): domain Eukaryota; kingdom Metazoa; phylum Chordata; class Mammalia; order Rodentia; family Petromuridae; genus Petromus; species Petromus typicus. Next base: position 41,855 of record PVIR01002020.1, read on the forward strand.
AGAGGCAGGAACCCAAGGCCTGTAGAAGGGGCTTTGGAGGACTCTCGGTGGAACTGGAGTCTGGGCCTGGGCGAATTCGGCCTGCCCTAGCCTTCTCCGGAGGGACGTGGGGCTTCAGACCCCCGAGATCCCGGCTCTGCCTTCCAAAGGCGCCCTTTAGAGGGCCAAAAGGGCCGAACCTGGGGACTAAGGAGCCTACTTTCTAGCAACAAGCCAGAGACTTGAAACTTCGCGTCCAGCGGAGAGGAAAGTCCTCCGCGCGGCTAAAGACCTCGGCTGTTCCCCTCAGGAGCTTTCCCGCCCTGCAGGTGGCCCACAGCAAGCCTCACTATCCCCAGGATCCTACATCTCAGTCTCCTCTGCCCACGAGTGGGGATTGGCAGCAGGTTTTCTGTGTGACCCTGGATTCCCCAGGCCAAGGCTTGGTGTCAGGCCCCAGCTGGGGTCCTGTACCCACGCTTCACGCAGACAGTCTCCTTCCGGGCACGAAGCTGAGCCTGCGGCCCAGGAGGATTCTCTGCCTCCCGAAGCACACCCAAGTCCCGCCCCAGGACGGACCAAGGGTGGCTGGTCCATGTCTTTGCTCTTTGGGGTGTTTTGTTTCCCTCCCTCGCTCCTTCTTGGCCTCTCAGCTTTGCTCCCCCAACCACCCTGCCCCGTCCTCCCTTGGGGGAGGGGAGCTGACCGGATCCTAGCGTGTTGCCAGGAGCGGTGAGCATTTCAAGGCCTCCCGCGGTGCTGGAGGAGTTCTGTGCTGCCTCTCCGGTTCCGGCTTTGCCCTTGCCCAGGGCCTGCTGGGGGTGGGGTGGGTGTTCGAGGTTCAGGCTCTTGACTATTTTAAGCAGAGCGTCCCTGGGCCGGCCTGGGGACGGTGGCCCAGGCCCTCTGGCCTCTCTTTCCGATTTCCTTCCCATAGTCTTTGGATAGAACTCAGTACTGTGGGCATAACCAGTGTCTTTTTTTCTTTGACCTCTCTTCATTGAATGCTGTGGTCTAATAACCCCACGACAAGCAGAGAGATTTTGAATAAGAAATTATCCTGTAAAACTCTAGATTCTCCAAGTATCCCTGTTTCCTGGAGGGCTCTGGTGCATGAGCTGGTGGTCTGTGCCCCGCAGAGACAAACTTGTAGGTTAAATGCAAGGGACTGAGGAATGGAACTCTAAATTCCTTGAAAAAATAAATTTAAAAGCAACGAATGCCAACCGTCCTGGTGAGACCAGTCAGCGTCTCTCAGCATCGGGGTTCCAGCGGGACCTGGTGGGTTGCACACGGTGCTGCAAATCCAGTGCGGTGCTGGGGGCCCAATCTCAGGTTCTGGAGAACCCAGCGGGAACAAACCTCCGAGTCTTCAAATCCAGAGGAACATGGAAAAGCTCCACCTCCCCTAACCGAGACTTCCAGTCTTTTGATTGGAAACAAGAAATCTGAGATAAAGACTCGGAGCGCAGTGGAAGTTAAATTCCTCCGGGTGTGGACGCACCTCTGCCGAGCCCTGCAGTCTCCAGGCAAGCGTGCAGAGTGACCCGCCCTGAACGAACACCACGGTGTCCAGGCCTTTCAGGCATCAGTCCGTAGCTGACCCGGGTGTCCGGGTGCTGCCATTAGCACCCCTGCACATGCTCTGGGGTCCAGGGCAGCCGAGCACCAGAAGCCAAAGTGCCAGCCAGGCCAGCACCTGCTAATGCAGAAATGGAGAACGAATCAAACTGCAAAGCCAGGTAGACCTACCTTTCTTTTCTCTGAGGGGGTCCCTGCCTGGATACTTGGAATTTTTGAAGGCAGTGGAGGGGAAAAGGGGCCCTCTCCTCCTAGAGAAACCCACCCCATCCAACCCATACCCTTTCAGCCTCTTGCCAATAGGTATAAGGTGAAGAGGTAGCTTTTTAATGGTCTGCTGTACGAATGCTGTTGGGTGCTCACAGCCAAGAACTCCTGAAATGCTGTCGCTCCCAGCCTGGTCCCAGCTGGTGACACGTCCCCTCTTGTTTTACAGCCTCTTCCAGATTTCAGATCACTTTCAGATTCTATTTTTTTTTTTTCTCTAGAAAGCAACACTGACAGGCTAGGAGGAGGGACAGAAAGTGCTGCCAACCTCATCTAACGACCCAGGGAGCCCCGAGAAGTTAAGGTGTGAAGCAGGGGTCTCCAATCTAGATTGTGGAGCTGTCCTTCTTTTCCCATTTTACTTTGTTCTGCCTTCAGCTGGAAATATTCTCAGTAACCATCATTTGATTCTTTAAAAAAATCTCTAAATTTCCTTTTGTGAACACATTTCATATTTCAAAATTAAAATCAATTTAAAACAAAACGTTTGTGTCTTATAAGCTAAGAGAAACAGAAGTTCAGGCTGGGTAGGAGAGGGAATATGCTCTCTGGGAGGGAGAGCAGCCAGAACTGAACCTCCGAGGCCAGATCAGCCGGAGGACTGACTGCCAGCTCTGCGCCATGACAGGCGCTGTCTGCCCGCGCTTCCTGCGCTCCCAAGTGACTCCTTACCCCTCCCTGTCCCAGGTCCTGGGGAACAGCTTCGGGAGAGAGCTGGGCTCAGGCCTCACGGGGCATCCCAGCTTACAAGTTCCGTAGGAGCCGAGGGGACCTGCACTATGGGTGGCAATTCTCTCATTTGTGGGTCTTCTCCAAACTGGAGATCAAACTCAGGGCTTTTGCACTAAGATAAATCCCAGACTTTTATTTTTATTTTTAATCTTAAGGGAGGGTCTCTTGACATCATTAAGCTGCCCAAGCTAGGATGAATTTGGAATCCTCTTGCCTCAGCTTCCTAGACAGATTTTGGAAACTGTGGTCCTGCTGGCACTAAGCCCAGAGCAAGAGCACAGTTAATATTCTCAGATTACACATAATGTTCAGTTCCTTTATACATAGGTCATGTGTACCTCAGAGTTGTAGATTCCTTTACTTGTGGCTGACTGTCCACACGCCGACCTTTGCACACACACTCCAGAAGGTGATGTGCTTCATGGGGGCCGTGGCCATAGTAGGTGCTCAATAAAGGTTTGTTGAATGATTGAAGTTACCAAAGTATTGCTAAAAGCATCCATCAAGGTGATGGATGGGACATGGAGGATGAAAGGCTCCCCAAAAGGGCTCTGACCACAGTGCCAATCTCACTGCGATCTCTTACAGTAGAATGCTAGGATCAGGAGGGGCTAAGCATCTGTCCTGGTTCCTAGGAGCACTGCAGACCCCCCCAACCCCCAACACAGAAGTCTGGCCACAATTTAGGTTACCCTTAAGAAACCAGGGTGCCAGAGATCCTCAGGAAGAAGGGGTTCCTGGGCACTACCAGGAAGTTTAACTTGGAGAACCCAGCTAGGCACAGAGGCAGCAGCCATTGGTAAGAGAGACCGAGGGGCTCCTGGCAACAGGGTGGCAGGTGTACCTTCCGATGGGGAGGACAGCCAGACCTGTCCACTCTGCAGAGACAGGACAACACCGTGTCAGATACAGGACAGAGAACAATGGGGTGACGGAAAGTGGGGGAAGGGGAGGAGACAACACAAGACATGGGGAAGGTGTGTGTGGGGGGGAGGTAGCAACCTGGAGAGAGGAGAGGCCACAGCCGGCGGCCCCCTCTGGTCATCCCTGTCCCTGAGCACCACCCAGTGGGGGTGGGGGGGTCCCCGGTGCCCATGCTCAGCACAGGGCTAGACCCGGAAATGCTTTGTCCTTAGGGAAACTTTCTGTTCCATGAAAGAAGTGAGATAATAAGTCAAATATATAGAGTCTTAAAGGGCAAAAAAGTGTTGTTAAAAAAGAGAGAATTGAGAGTCAGACCAGAGAAAATAGAGACAGGAAAAGAAGACAGAGAGGTTCTGACAGGCTAAGATGAAGAGCTAGGAGTTGGAGATTTAGCTGCGGGGAGACTGGGAAACACAGGTAGGGGTCCCTCCGGGTGGGGGAGGGCAGTGGACCAGCCAGGGACAGGGTCACCCCTGGTCCAGGGCTCCCCTTGCCTGGGTCAAGGGACAGCAGAGAAAAGCAGGGGGCGTGACTGCGGCCTGCCCCTCCCTGCATCCCCAGACCCCCCCTCCGATGCTTCCCAAAAGGCCCACACCCTTTGCCTCAAGAAAGAGCCCTGGTGACCTGGAACTTAGGAAGCCGCCCAGGCGGGCGCCAAGACCTGGCACGGCAGCCTCCCAATGACAGACAGGAAAGTGTCAAGCAAAGTGAAGCCCAAGTGCAAAAACAGCCCCTGCCTGCCTGCCTGCCTCCCTGGCCCAGGTCCCAGGGCACGGGGCTGGAGGTCCCCGCCGTGCCGGCCAATGAGGACTTGCTCTTGGACCTCTTCACCTCAACAAGCATCTTGACCCATGAGGCTGCTGCAGGTGCCCAAGGAGCCTGCAGCTTCCTCATCTCCAACTTCAGTGCGGAGCAAGTGTTGCTGGGAATGAACTGATTTCTTTGACCACGGAAGGAGGAGAGTGGCGCACAGAGCTTGGGTAGATGCCCGCTCTTCTCTGTCCAGGATACTTACTATGTTCTGAGAATTCTCTCCCGGGTGCTGAGATGGAACCGGGCCCTGCATGTGCCAGCCACACGGGTGCTCCGCACAGAGCCGGCAGCATCTCCAGCCCTGCTTACTGCACCTCCATATTGTGCCTAGAAGAACTGAAAGCCCCGAAGCTCTTTCCCAACAGTGGCCTGCAGGAGACAAGCACCCTCTCTTTAAAGTCTGTGCCTTCATGGCTCTGTGCTTCTCAGCACAGACCCTGAGGACAAGCAAGTCCCCAGGGCAGGACCTAAAGAGAGAAGGTCTGGAGTGGAGGATGCATAACCAGCATCTAGAACAGGGAGCTGGCAGGAGGGCATCGGGAAGGTGCCCCACAGTTTCTGAATTTGCCCAGTGCCAGCTTTGTCACCCTTCTGCCAGGTGCAGGACTCTGAACACAGGAATAAAGGACTTTGTAGCCTTCCTGGTATATGTGCTGAGAAGTGAGTACTTGGTGGCCTTATTGGTCAAGAGTGACCAATTTCTCAGTAGTCATGTGGCTAGATCTGTCTTTTCTCCAAAACTCTAGATGCGGTTTCCCCTCTGTCTGCCTGTCTGTCTTTCTCTCTTACACACACACACACACACACACACACACACACACACACACGCCTTCATGCACCACTTGTTGTGATGGACCCACTCTCTGTTCTGAACCCAGCAGGTACACCTTTTGCAGTGATCTTTGAGCTCAGAAGAGTGTGTCAGAAGCTGTGCTTTAATCTACAAGCAGATATGACTGGTGTCTTCAAAACCTACAATATGGCCAAGTGTAGTGGCTCATACCTGTAATCCCAGCACTGGGAAGGCAGAGGCAAAAGGCTTCCTGTGAGTTTCAGGCTCTCTTGGACTACATAGTGAGCTCAGGATCAGCCTGAACTATAAAGCGTGACCCTGTCTCAAAAAACTAAAAAAACAAAAACCTAAAAAAACCCCTCTTACAACTGTCTTCATATTTGCCCCAAACTGGAACCTACACAGATCAAAGAGATAATGAAACATCTGAAATACCTCTAAGGAACACAGCCAAGGCTGTGAGGGCATCCTCTAGCAGGCACTCACGTGGAAAAAGAGTCCAAAGAACCCTCATCTACGACATGAAGACTGCTAAGCCAAGGTGGGAGGACAGGGCTGTGGGCAGAGTTGGGCACACAGGCGGACACTGAGGCATGTCTAGAGACTGCTGTCATTTTTGTTTTTTTGTTTTTTTTTCAGACGAGGTCTCACTATGTAGCCCAGACTAACCTCAAACTCAGCAATCCTCCCTCTGCCTCCCAAGTGCTAGTATTACAGGCTTGAGCCACCACGCCCAGCATTGTGGTATGGGGTTACCCGGGATCGAACTCAGGACCTTTTGTTTGTGAGGCAGATGCCAGAACCACTGAGCTAAATCCCCAGCCCAGAGACTGCTGTCTTGATAGCAGTGATGGCTGTATGATTTGTGTGTTTATCAAAACCCACAGAACTACAGTGAAGGTAATTTACAGTCAGTATGTAAATCACACACTAGTAAGTCTGACTTCATGAAAAGCAGTGGAGGAATCCTGCAGGGCCAGCGGTGGCTTCACACCTTCTATTCACCCTGTCAGTGGCCTCCAGGTCCCTACCAGGCATGTGATTTACCCTCGTGTTTCTCTTCAAAGGACTCAGGCTCGGCCCAGGCTCCATGAGTGCCGTTCACCAGGGACAGTAGCACACTCCTGCTTACAGAGCTGCTTCGGCCTCTGTCAGTCTTGGGCTGGCACTGGAGCAGTCTGGCAGGCGCCAGGGACTGGCACTCACAGCCACCTGGGCAGCTCCCGGCAGGGAGCAGAGCAAGGATGCAGGGCTCAAGGCAGGAGTCTGTCCTACTGGTCCATTTGGCTCCCTCTGGAGGGAGGAAAACTTGCCCTCAGTGTAGGAGTGGAGGGGTCCCGCCCCGGGAGACCACCAGCAGCTCTGTGAAGGCTCCGGTCTGTAAGGAAGTCACATCACTGTGCTCAAGGTCAGCCCAGGTTGTTCAGGGAGCAAGGGTGGGGGAGAGTACTCTCCCAGACCGGAATAAATCAGGGTTTCCAACCCCAGTCACCCCTCCCTGGTAATGGGAAGAAAAATCCATACTGAGGTTGACAGAAAAGTCATGCCCATCAGTGACTTCAATTTCAACCCTTACACTTGAATTAAAAAACCAATAACACTGCTGAGAAAACACCACCTAAACAAAAACAAACTTCTGCCCACAAAACACTGTTTCCTGCTAGAGAGAGAAAAAAAAAATTTGAAAAATAAAGAGCAGTTTGGCCCAGCGGATTTCTCCTCCGGATGCCCACCCCAGCCTGGGAGAGCTCACTAAGATGCAGCAGAACAGAAGGGGAGAGGAGAGGAGGAGATGAGGGCCGGCCGCTGCAGGACTGGGGGAGCAGAAGGGGCTCCCCTCCCCCCAGGAAGGTGGGGAGTCGGCCTCGGTGGCTTCAGGCCCTTCCTCGGGGCTGGACTCCAGGGTCTGTGTTCTCTCAGCCACACCCGAAGGCCTGCGAACTCCTCATTCCATTGCCCTGGAGTCTTCACCCTGAGCTGGGCGCCCAGCACATTGCTCACAGGAACTCACCATTCTACACCCAAACTGTGGGAAAACGGCTGGAGAGGAACCCAGTGGCCAGCCTTGGGCCTGGAAACCACCAAAGCAAGCTGGCACAGTGGCACAGGGCTGTAAACTCAGCTCTCTGGGGGCTGAAGCAGGAAGGTGAAAGCTGGAGCCCGGTCTGAGGAAGTGAGTGAAATGCTGAGACTTGTCTCAAAATAAACATGGGACTTTCGATTTGGGATGTAGCTCAGAGCAATGGCTCTCCGTTCACTGAAGACACTGAAAAGAAACCACTCTTATCGTCTTGGGAAACGGGAGGGTTAGAACTTCGAAGCGCAGTTTTCCGGTGTGCAGCTGCCCCTCCTACTTTTTTCTCCTCTTTCAGGACCTCAGTGCACGTGCCCTCAGGGCAACGCCACCCCAGATGTCCGGTGGACCCCGCACTGCCCGGGCACCGCAGGCACAGGAGAGTCCACTGAGCACGACCCCAGGGACTGCGCGTGGTCTCGGGCTGGCCAGGGATGCGGCTCGTTCATTTTGCTCTTAGGCACTTCTCGGCCTCAGATGTGCCGCCCTCTCTCCCCAATCCCGGCCCTTTTCTCCTCCATGAGAGGCATGCTTGGTGCAAAACCGCTCGAAGATCCACCAACACAACTTTAAAAGGCGAGGAGAAAAAAGCGCGGTGCAGTCTGATATTTGTGGTGGGCAGGAAAACGCTGCTCTCACCCTAAAGATCTGGGGTGCGTCTGAGTCCCAGTTCCCCAGATCCTCGCAACAGATGGGTGCTGCCCCGGTCCGGCTAGGCCGAAGGTGACAGGCGCGGAATAGCTGCCGCTGAGCCCAGTGATCTCGCTGCCTCCCTTTCACCTGCGCAGCGCCGGGCAGGAGCCCTGAAACGAAGGCTCCGCGGCCATCCAGAGGAGGAGGATAAAACCAGGGGCTGCAGCGACTACCCATTTGGAGCTCATCTGGTCTTTTACAAAGTGCAAGGTAAGAGTGGCAGGTAAATAACGCCAAGCATATGTACAGGAGAAGACCGCGGAGTCCTGCGTGGCAGTTTTCCTTTGTTCGCCTTCCGTTTTCTGACTGAAGGTAAATTTGTGTCACATCTAAGACCCCGCAGTTGCCCTGCTCCCTGCCGTGCCTCCCTCCAGCTCCGTTTGGCCTCTTTCTCCTCCGTTGTCCTCTGCGCTAGAGAAGAAGGACCATCTGTTATCTGAGGTCCAACGGCCAGAGAACCCAGAGAATGAGAATGCAAGGTCAAGCTGCCACCTTCATTACCTGCCCTCCCAAGGGGAAGCCCCCAAGGCCGCCTTCTCTGTGGGTAGCAACAATTTGTGGCTCCAGAACAGATTACCTGGAAAGCACTTTCACTGAGGACTGAAATTCAAACAGAAAAAGAAAAGAAAACGAAAGGAAACATTGAGCATTCAGGAGCTGGGGATTTCTGTCTTGTTTCCATGTTAAAGGCAACTCTGGAAAGGTAAGGGCCGTAATTCAGCCTTTCACGTGAAACAAGACGTGGAACACAGGCCTTTTGTCGGGTGCGATACACGAAGGGCAAGGCCACGACTGTGACCCAAGACCCCTTGGGAGGAGCATCGGACAAGGCCACCAGCCAAGGCAGTGGAAGCCCAGAGGCCTGGTCAGCTGACCTCCCCAAACTGCACTGCCACCAAAGCAGGCCACTTCTTTGAGCCTTAGTTTTCCATCTGTAAACAAACAGATTGAATCCTGGCCTGCTCACAAGGATCTCAACAGATCAGGCCCATCTGCCAAGCCAACGGTTCCGCATCTCAGAGCTCAGGTCCAGGGGAAGGGCAGCAACCACAGGGCTCTAGGTCTGAGCACAGTCTCACCTATGGGTGATGAAAGTGTTCTGAGAGGAACTCGAAATGGGGGCCCATCAAAGAAGTTGGGCAGATGGGAGGCTTGGACTGTGGGCGGTAACTTCCCTCCCTTCACCTGGCGAGCGCTTACTGAATATCAGGCATGGAGTAGCACTGTGCGCGGCATGGCACCAGGTGTGCTGAGCGATCTACCTCCTTTAGCTACACTGTCACTCCGTCTCTCCCATTTTACAGAGGGAGAAGCTAAGGCATGAGTTTTGAAGTAACTTGTCCAGTGGCAAAGCCAAGATTTAACATCAAATGTTTGATTCCAGAACTGAAGAGAAAAGCATTGGCTCTGTAAGACAGAGATGCAAAGAACAATTTTCTGAGGGGAGGAGGGAGGCAGAGCATTTGCATGGCTTGATCCTGAGCATTGTGCAAATACACAAACAACTTAAAGAAAAAAAAATCCTTTCATCCCCTCCCAGAGCCATCCCCCCCCAAGGCCTGTACCATAGTTCAGGATCTCCCCACTTGTCTGACTGTACTCATACCCTGCTCCTACAAATTTCTGTCCCCTTGAGGGCAGAAGTTCTAGTCTGACATCTTTGTATTTTCCAGTCTTCAACAGATAGTAGATGTTTTGAAAAATACCTTGAATTGACTCAGAAAATTGGAGCTCCCAAGCTGTCCTTATATCGCACATTGGCTCCATGCATGACTGAAGGTGCAGAGCCAGGGGTGTAGCCGGAACACACGTGCCACAGTCCCTCCCCCTGTGTGAGCAGAGAGGCTCACGTGCACATGTCCCGTGATGCCTCATCAGCACTTCAGCCTGAGTCCCCTGCTGCTGGGGTGGCCAGGGCCCCAGTGTCTTTGGGCCACTTATGAATCCTGGGATGGACTCTGCAATATTGATATGGATGCTGCAGTTTCAAGGGGCGAGGGGGGTTCTGGTCCAATTCACTGGTTTTCTAAATGAGGCTACTAGTGCCCAGAAAGGGATTCAGACTCCAGAGTCACTGAGCCATTGACAGTTCAGGCTAGGATGAAGCGGCCTGAGGTCCTGGGCTCAGCCTGCCTCCCACATTAACATGGGGGTATAAGAGCTGCTGTCTCCCTCCACAAATCAAGTCCCAAGGCCAAACTGTCCTCACCATGGTGAGAGGATTAGAGATAAGACAGCCCTGTCAGTGGGGAGAGCCTGGGAGCCTGGGAAGCTGGTGTGGCTTCCACCCTTAGCAGGGGACCCTGGCCCAGCCGGGGGTGGGGATGGACAAGGGCCTGAGCACGTGGTATGGGGTGACAGGCATTCAGAACACAGCCATCAGTGCCCATCTTTAACTAGGCAGAAGCCAACCCACGTGGGAACTAGGCCCATAGTGCATAGGTGTCTTTTGGACCTCTAAATCTACTAACTTCAAAATAAAGATCATAGTGTGTGTGTGTGTGTGGGGGGGGGAGTAGAGCACAAGGGGCTGGACTTGCTCTCCTCCCACGCTCGGTGTTGGCTAGGGTAGGCCCGTGCTCTGCATTGCCTGAGACAGGCCTACTAGGTGACTGCTGTGTGACCACTTGTGCGCATGCACACATGTATAATTCACATTCATTGTCACGTCACGCTATTCAGAAGCCACTCGAACTCACCCAGTCTCAGTTTTCCTGCCCAGCAAGTAAAGCACATATCTCCCGTGTTCTCTTCACACTGGACAATGCATCCAGTTTAGGGGTGCATAGATGGGAGCTGAGGGGTCATGGAGGGCCCTAGTGGGCTAGCCCAAAACCCGGGCTTCTCAGGCTTCCTCAGCTTCTTGCTGGCGCGGCTAAGAGCAAAGTCACTTATTGGATTTGTAGCTGCTTCTGCTATTAACATTGAACTTTGGGCCTATGGTCCACCATTGACAAACTGGAATTGATTAAAATAAAATAAAATAAAAATGTATTCAAGCCCTTTTGAATAGCATGAGAATTTATAGCACTGAGCTCCAAAATCAGCAAACCATCCACAGATTTTAAGCATTTTCAGCACGTGTCACAAATATTCTGTTATTTTACCCTCTGGCCCCCCACCTATTTCTCCAGCCTTGATCTGAGTTTCCTGGGAGTTTGTTGTTACTGTTGTGTTTTGTTTTTGAGACAGGGTCTCACTAGGTAGTTCACACTGGCCTCGAACTCATTATGTAGCCTCGGCTGGTCTCAAACTTGCAGTGATCCTTCTTCAGCCTCCTGAGTGTTGGGGATACTGGGAGTGTGCCACCACACTCAGCTCTTCCTGGGGTTTTGGATGAGGTCCTCACTGGGGCCATCAATTCACTGTCTTGTTTTCTGGCTGTGACATTTCCTGAGCCTGTTCCCATGGCAGAGAGATGAGGACAGACGAGTCCCGGCAGGCTGATTCCTCCGTGTGCTCCGTGGGTGATCCAGCCAGTCCAGGAGGCCTTGCCCACTAGGGGGTTAATGTTGGCACAGCAGTGTTCACTGCATTTTTTTGTCACCCCAATAAGCTTAAAAGGTTCCTGATAGCTGGAGTTTATTTCATAAGACTATCTCTAAAAACCCCTGTAGCACTTTGCACATGATAGGTACACAGCAGAATAAATCAGTGATTTAAAATATCTGAACACTAATGTAAAGTTCTGCACAAAAAACACAAAATGCAAATCCCTTTCTTAAATGGTTCCCTTTTTCACATTTCAGAAACCACAGACCAAGGCTCACTATAAAAACGTATGGCTTTGTAAATCAGTTTATTTTCACTGTTTTGATCTCATATGTTTGGGGGCTCTTGAAGTACTATTTGCTTCACTTTATAACATGTACCTTCGAGAGGTTGAATGATAAATGAGAGAAGAATAATTCCTTATTGCTACTTATCTGCCCAATCTATAAACTAGTGTCAGCATTTACTCAGTCAGGTTTAAAGCTGTGCCTGGTATACTTATTAACCTGCTTAAAATAAGCCATAAAAATGGGCTGGGTAGGCAGTTCTTTTAACAATTTTTAAAAATGGCACTGGTCATTTTCCACTAGTTCATGGAGTGACCTTTGGCAAATCAATTACCCTCCCTGATCCACACCTTCAAAAATGGAGTCAGGGGCCTTGACCAGTTCCAAGAGCCTCGTCCATGTCATTCTTCAATGCCATGATTTTTGGATGAATACATGGAAGAACCCTGATCAGACCTATTAGAGCAATTATAAAGCAGTTCATAAGTTCATGTATTCTTGGCAAGTCCCTGAGGGTGGAGAAGCAGCTCGGGGTAGTTAGAGCAGGACATCGGAGTTTAATTCTGTTACTTATTAGTGGTGTGACCTTTGGAAATGCCACCTTTCTGAGTCTCAGTTTTCTCATCTATGAAACAGGCATTGGACTCTAATAATAATGGGGACCCCAGTGGGACACATACCTGGAAGCACTTTGATATGTCCTAATGGGACACTGTACCCATGCTCCCAGTTCAGGGATGAGAAGACTGAGCTGCTTGTTTGGTTGTACAGTTTGGAGCAGTCCCAAGAGGAAGAATGACTCCTCTCGGTCAGTTTTCATCACAGGTAGAAATTATTTAAAAGTTATATGAACACTGAGCACCTGGAATGCTCCTCTGGGCGGCTGATGTAGCTCTGTGCCAAGGCAACATTGCTGGAAACACTAAGCGATGCAGTGATGAGAAAATCAGCTGGCGTCACACTGAACCAGAGGCCCAGGGGCCACGGCAGGAAGAGAGAAGCCTTCAGTGATAGGGGCATTGGGAAACAAGCACCCCTCCCCTTCCCACCGCCCTTGCTTTGGGCTGTACACTTCCTGTAGCAGCAGCACAGATGGTCTGCTTAAGGGTTTAGGCTTGATTCTCTTTAGAGATGGAGGCAGAAAACCTGATTGACGGGCTGGGGATTTAGCTCAGTGGTTCCGGCATCTGTCTGGCAAGCCCACGGGCCTGAGTTTGATCCTTACCATCACATATCACAGTGCCAGGCATGGTGGCTCACACTTGTAATCCCAACACTCAGGAGATAGAGACAGGAGGATTGTTGCAAGTTCAAGGCTAGCCTGGGCTACATAGTGAGTTCAGGGCCAGTCTGATCTACAAAGCAAGACTCTGTCTCAAGGAAAAAAAAAAAAAAGGAGAAAATTCAGGGAGCAAAAGTATCAAGAATTTGGCCCTGTGAGAGTCATTCTCTAAGCCAGGACCTTACAGCAACCAGGCACAGAGCTGACTGTGGCACCCCAGTGGCCCTGCTTGCTTTGTAGACACGGGGCAGTAGCAGAGGTTGGAACCTCTCCAGTCTGCAATACTCTAGCATTCTGCAGTTTGCAACAGTCTATATATATATTCCTTTACCAACAACTACCCAATCAGCCAGACAATAAAGGGTGAGCCCAATGCTTAAGAAAAGTATAGGACTTGGAGACAGACGATGGAGTGCTGTTCACATCCCTTACTATATTCAGAATGCAATTTATTTGCTAATGAAACTCGTCCTTATCTCTTTACTTGTATCTTCATACTGGATAGGATGTGTTACCTCAAGACGAAAACAGTACAAGATCTTTTGAAAGTTACCTCAGTTTAATTTTTTTTTTTTTTAAAAGAGAGCTCTTGATGTGTAGTCCAGGATTGCCTGGACCTTGTTGTGATCCTACTGCATCAGCCACCCCAGTGCTGGGATTATAGTGTGTGCACCACTATGCCCGGGGTTATGATAGGGTTTTGCTGGCATTTTTTTTTAAGGTTTTTTTGAGACAGGGTCTCGCTTTGTGGTTCAGGCTGGCCCTGAGCTCAGCCTCAAACTCACATCACAGCAATCCTCCTGCCTCTGCCTCCCAAGTGCTGGGATTACAGGTGTGAGCCACCACGCCCGGCACTGGTATGTGGTATTGGTTGCCGCTGGGATGAGTCTCCACACCCAGTATTGTTATGTGGTTACCGGGGATTGAACCCGGGTCCTTGTGCTTGCAAGACAGGTGCCGGAACCACTGAGCTATATCCCCGGCCTGGCATTTTTTTTTTTTTTTTAAACAGGGTCTCGCTTTGTAGTTCAGGCTGGCCCTGAGCTCATTATGTAGCCCAAGTGAGCCTTAGACTCACAGAAATCCCCCTGCCTCTGCCTCCCAAGTGCTGAGATTACAGATGAGAGCTACCATGCTCAGCACTGTGGTATGTGGTGCCAATTACTAGTGGGTATGAATCACCACACCTGGCGTTGTTGTATGTGGTTATGGGGGATGGAACTCAGGACCTTGCGCTTGTAAGGCAGGTGTCAGAACCACTGAGCTAAATCCCGGCCTTTTCTGGCATTTCTTTGTTACTATGCACCACCCCACCTGCACATAGCTTGGCAACCTAGAGGAAAGCAACTCTAGTCTCTGAAAGTGGCTACTTATTTCCCCACAGCCATAGCAACTTCAGTTTCAAACATGCTCCTGAGGGCCACAGTGGTGGTGCAAATCTAACTGCAGCAATCAGAGAGGCTGAGGTGTGAGGATTGCAATTTGCGCCTAGCCTGGGCAACTCTGTCTCAAGTTTTACAAATAGTTCAGTGCCAAGGCCCTGGGTTGAGTCCCCAGCAGGGACAGGGCAGGGAAAGACTCCCACTTGCAATTCCCAGTTGTCTCGTGATTCCTTCGGTCTCCAGTCACAGCTGGGCTGTAACTCTCAGGCTTCGGGAAGGTCTTCCTTACTGAACCCCCACAGTGAACCCCCACACCGCTTCTTGGCTGCCCCATAGGACTGACTCCCCTCTTGCCTCCTCTTCTAGGTCAGCAAAGTAATCAGCCTTCGGTGCAGCTGGCCCCACACCTGGTCCTGCATTCCCATGGCCTCAGGCCAGCAAAAGGATTGTGAGCCAGGGAAAAGTTACCAAACTTGGACTCTTGCTTTTTTAGTTTCAGAAACATTCAAGGTTTTCTGGTGAAGTTGGAGACAGCTGGGGAGCAGGGGAGCAGAGGCCCCTTCGTAGAAAATCCCAAGTGTTTGAGAACTTCTCCAGCAGGAAGCAGTGTTGGATTTGGACATCATGAGTTCGAGTACTAGCAATCAGAATTCTGTTAACCAGATAAGGAAAACACAGGAGCCACACAAATCCTTGCAAGCCCAGCCATCTAAGATCTGCTCAGCATTCTGCATCCCTCTCAAAATGATCTGTTTTCTAATTTCTGATAAGAACATCACATTGTAGTTCATTTGGAAATACAGAAAAGCATAACAATGAAATCACAATTCTGTCTTCATCCTACTCCCCCCAGAACCATGATGAAAATTATCTCCTCTGTCTCTCAACAGGATTTTCACAATGTGGTGTGTTTAGCAATTAATTTTTCATTTAAAAAATAAATTATAGAGGGGTGTATAAAAAGTCGAAAAAAGTGGTACAGTGTGTGCTTAGCATACACAGGTCCTGAGTTTAATCTGCAGCACTTAAAAAACAAACTAAAAACTACAAATAAAAACATTTGATGAAACTCCGTTCTGTCACTGACATTTGGGAGTGGAGTCAGAGACAGGCTCTCTCCATGTAGTTTAGGTAGTCCCGGCTGCCTGGAAATGGCCCACACTGACCTTGAACTTGTGATCTTTGTGGTTCAGCCTGCTGAGCTTTAGGACTACCAATGTGCACCATTATGTCCAGCTATCATTAAAAGTCTTAAGAAGATGTAATTTAATGGCCAGCCCATGAAGTTTGCAGTTTATGATATAAACTGCTTTGCTCAGAGTTTAGGCTATTTCGTATTTCTCACTACAATGAATAAAATTTTCATTCACTGTGTCACTGTTGAATCATAAGTTTTGGTAAATGAAGCATCTTCTGAATTCCTAATTATTTTCTTAAATAGATTTCTGTTAGCAGAAAAAGTGGACGGAAGAATTGGACACTTTCAGGGCTTGGGCCAAACCATGGTTCCCCACCAGCACCACCTCTGTCCAATTCAGGATGAGATACTTAAAGTACATTTATTCATTTGTCAGATAATGTTCTGCCTCTGATTAGACACACTATACTTAATTTCTGAAGAGCTTTGAAGTTTTAATCTAAGAGTCAAACAAAGAGCCCCAAACCAGCAGGGTGTTAAAGACCAGCAGATCCCAGTGCACTGTGGGGTTATGTCAGACACTGGGGAGATTCCCATATGTTAACATTTATGAGGACTTAAAAAATTAAGACAGCAAAGCAGGGTTATGTAATCTGACCAAGATAAGCCCATCAGTGAGTAGAGGAGGTGGGGTTCCAGGCACATCACTCCACTGCTGAGTTCTAGACTCTTATGCTGAGCAGGGACAATGTGCACCCAGCATCTCATCGGATCTAAAAAGCTTTCAGAACATTCTTGGTGATAAGCTTATTGTCCAGAGATTGCTTTGGTGACCTCAGATTACAAGAAGCAATTTTATCTTTGAAAAAGGTAGTATGCTTAACTAGGGAGACACACATTTGTAGAATATTCAAGAGGCAAAAGCAAACGGACTTGCCCAAGGTCACACAGTGTGACCTGGCTGCGTCAGGACTGGAGCCAGGTCTGCCTCCCTGTTTCCTCTGACCTGGTAGCATGCGTTCCCCATGGGCAACTGAGGAAGGCTGGCCGGCAGAGGCGCACAGCAAAGTGAACTTTGAAGGGGCTTGGTGCCCAGTGGCTCTGGCATCTCTGCTGGCAGGCTGGGCTGGAGGCTGGCCAGCTAGATGTGCGGAGCTGGTGGCCGCTGGTGGCTCCAGGAGCCTTCGCTCACAGCTTAAAGCCAAGCTGATACCTGGAGTCACGGTCAGCCTGAGAGAGCTCGGCACTGGGTGTTAGGGGGCTGGCAGACACCATCTTCTCCCAGGGAAAGACTTTCCGGCCCACTGGGCCACTTTCCAATAGGAAACCCGGGAAGGAAGGAGCCGGGCTCCTGCAGCAGGCAGAGCCCAGGCTGGGGCCGGTGAGGGAGGGAATTCTTGCATTGAATGGAAGGCTGGACCGATAACCTCTGAGCCCTCCCCACTCCCCAGTCACAGACTTGTATGTCTAGGGGGAGAGGAGAGAGCAGTCATGGGGCCCCAACAGTTGATTTAGGGTCCCGCCCCAGTCACCAGCAGAGTCCTCATCTTGGGCAAATAATTTAACCTGTTAGTACAAGGCACAATGCCTGGTGCAGAGAAAGCTTTGTCAATGTTTGCAAAATGAATGAATGAGGGAAAGCATGAGTGGATGGATTTGTCTTCCAAGTCTCAAGGAATCCTGATGACCACAGCCACGGGCTCCTACAGCGTCCTCTGCATCTGCGCGAAGCAATGTCAAACAGGGTGAACTTCTCAAGGGAAAAGCATGGCTCCAACCCAAGGAGATTCTTACTCTTCCCAAGTGACAGCGGGTACAATTCCACTTTACCGGCGTAGGAAGCGGACTTCAGAGTGGCAGGCAAGTTGGGAGTCCACCCAAACGCATTTCACTAATTCCCAGGCCCTGCGCCCTAGCCGGTCCCTCCTCCTCCCCGCCCGGATAAATGCCGAAGTCTAATGGATTGTTCTTGTTGCTGTCCAGATTAGATAGTGGCCCCTCCGTTATCGCCGTGGCAGCAAAATCCAGCGGCCACCACGAGGGGAACTTCGATGGCAGCAGCTCCGCGGGAAGCCGGGGACCCCAGGGCGCCTGGCCAACCCGCCGCAACTGGGAAGGTCTGAGCAGTGGCCCCTTCAGCCTCCAACCCTTCTCAGACCTTCTGAGCCCCAGGTCTCCCCACTCCTGCAGGCTGGGTTTGGCCAGTGCCTGCCCCCCACCGCTGCAGAGCGGGCAGCTGAGCAGCTCTAGGGCGAAACTCGGATCAGCGTCTCAAACTTGAAGAGGCCAAGAGCGTGGGGAAACGGGAAACGATGCCCCCCTAGTGTCTGGCCCGTGCTCGCACAAACAGGGACCACCGCCTCTCAGGGGTGGGTCGCTAGAACTTTCTTCTGCTGTCCTTGACTTGTAGCAGGGAAGTAGGGCTGACTTCCAATCCTCCCGAATTTCCCAAGGTCAAATTTTTACCCCTTAATCTAGTTTTCTTTTTAAAGGAAAGTTCATTAGCATTTTTAAAGGTTTCTTTTTTTGTTTGTTTGTTCTCTTTATGGATTAAATTTTGTCTCCAGTCGTTTTCTGAAAGTAAAAGACTGTTATTTTATCAACATTACATAAAAATTCTTCTATGTGATCTAACAAATTTTACATAAAACCAATAATAGGCACTCAAAATTATTATCTACATGGAAAGATTAATTGTTCTGTCATTATTAAGATAGAACTACTCTGATCTAACAGAAAGCAAATAAAATCTTAGTTGGTGAACAAGGAAAAGTTATCTATTAATATCATATCAATTTCCTGTTAAATCTTTCATAATATATAGTGTGACAGGATAAATCAATTGGCTTTAATTTTATATGTTTCTATACCATTTACAATCTCACAATTTTTCTTTTTTCTTTTTGGCTTTTTGAGACAGGATCTCACTATGTAGTTCAGGCTGGCCTTTGACTCACTAAGTATCTCAGGCTGGGCTCAAACTCATACGGATCGTCCTGCCTAGCCTCCTGCATGCTGGGATTACAGGTATTCTACACCCTGCCCAGCCCCTATGACTATGAGAGAATCAGTCCTAGTAGATATCTATCTATCCCTTGGAAAATTATCATGTGATATTTATTTTGAGGTGGAAAACTAAAAATTTTTTTTCTTTTTTTTTTTTA
>PVIR01002020.1:60555-110012 GCA_004026965.1 Petromus typicus
CTCCTGCCTCTGCCTCCCGAGTGCTGGGATTACAGGCGTGAGCCACCACGCCCGGCACTGTGGTATGTGGTACTGGTTGCTGCTGGGTGTGGGTCTCCACACCCAGTATTGTTATGTGGTTACCGGGGAATCGAACCCGGGTCCTTGCGCTTGCGAGACAGGCGCCGGAACCACTGAGCTAACTCCCCGGCCCTAAAAATTTTTTTTCTTAAGAGCAAACAAAATAATTACAACGTAGTTTAATATTCAGGAATTAAAATAACTCACCAACTGGATGGCTTTTGAGTTAATGAATTAAACAGTCTTACTGAATAATTTGTGAGTGTAAGTATTATACCTGAATTAACAAAACGAATTCACTATGAGGGCCAAGAGCTCCAGGTTGGGATGAGAAATGACCGAGCCAGATAGGAAAATTTGAAAGCAGAGGAATCCACCAGAGCATCCTCGACCAGGTACACCGGCCCCACTGCCCCCGCTGAGACAGGGACTCGGTCGATAGAAAAGGACAGGCTGGATGAATACAGGACAAAGGAAGTGTCGGAGTTTGATTAATCTGGAGAGTGAAAACTTTGGACCGGAGTTACAGGGAGCAGGAAACTAGAGGAAGAGAGATGGGGGGGGGTGGTGGGAGAAGAGGGAGACAGAGTAAGAGACAAAGACAGAAAGACACAGAAAGAGAGGCAGAGAGACAGAAAACAAGGAAAGTTAACAAGACAGATCTAAAGGGAGGAAGAGTCCCTTCGAGCGAGCGCGGAGAGAAACCCTTCTCAGAATCAAGCACTGGACACCAGCTCCCCCCGGAAGTGGCTGCCGGATAGGAGCCAAGGCCTAGAAACCGGCTGCGGAGTTTTTCTAAGTGACTTGTGTGGTTCAGGGCAGGCTGCTCCTTTCCCGACAATGCAGGCTCCGGGACTTTCACGCGGGCCGGGGCTGCGCTGGGAGAGGCACGCAGAGCCCCTTCGGCGGCCACCAATTCGAGGCTGGCATGCCATCGGTCGCCCCGGTGCTCCTCAAACTCTGCCTGGGGGGCGCCTGGGCGGCTGCTGCCCTCTGCCGCGGGCGGGGACAGGTCTCTTCCTGGGGTGCGGAGGAGCGGTGCGGCCCGACAGGACACAGCTGTGTCCCGCTTCGAGGTTGGCTGGCCAGGCCCTGGGCGCAGAGCGATCCCTCAGTCCCCGTGACGGCGCCAGGGCCCGGACCCTGCGCCCCGCCCGCACCACCAGCACCACCAGCGAGCTGCACCTCGGCCCAGCCCGCGGTGCTGGGGGCAGCTGAGGCTCGGAGCGGTGCCGGGTCGGGCCCCAGGAGGCTTCCGGGCTCCTTGGCTCCGCACTGAGAGCGTGGAGTCGCCGCGTCCCTGCGCCACGTCGCATCCGGGCGCGGCGTCCGTGCAGAGGCCCCGGCCCACGTGGCGCCGGCGAGGCTGGGACGCGTCCCCGCGGCTGCGCCCGGGCAGCCACCGCGCAGGGCCAGGCCGCTCCGCGCGCCTCCGAGCCGTCGCCCAGCAGTGGGCCCCGCTGCCTTCGGCTTTCCGCCGCAGAGGCGGGAGGGGCGGAGGGGTCCCGGGCTGTGCCCAGCGGGTCGCAGCGGTCGGAGGACGGCGCTGGGGGCGAGCGAGGGCCTCGGAATGAGGGAAACGAATTTGCAAACCGTCCAGGCGTGAGCTAAGGGACCCGCCATGGGCGCTCGCGGCGCTCCCCTCCCAAGCCTCCTCTCCCGGGGACAGCTCCCCGGGCTCGTCGGGACCAGAAGCTTCAAGGGCGCTCCTTCAGCGGAGTCTCTGCCTCCCCATTCCCTTCACCCGGGCCTCAGAAGGTGTCACAAGACCCCCTTCTGCAGACCCGCCAGGGCTCCGAGGGCCACTGCTACGGCCCAGCCGCTTCCCGAGATCGCGGGGTGGGGACTGCGGGCCGCACCCCGCCTCTCGGCCTGGGCTCGGGGTTCGAAGCCCCTTCCTCGGTCGTTCACTCTGCCGACAGCTTCCAGCAGCCCTCCCTGGCTGACGCCGCAGCGTTTATTGACCTTAGATGGCTGGGGGCTTTATCAGAGCTCAGGGCGCCCCGCGGCGTCTCTACCTCCCGGGAGCGCGGCGGGAGCCGCTTTTAAACTTTTCTGGGAAGTTCCTCTTCTTCGCCTTTCCCCGACTCCGATCCCAGGGCCTGACGAAAGGACGCCCGACCGCGCGGCAGTGGACGGCCCACACAGGGCCTAAACAAAGGGACGCGGACATTTCCCTGTAGCGCATGTGTACCTAGATAATTCAGGTGAAAGTGTCCCCTTCCCAATTATTCGGATAATTGCCTCGACTCTCCACTTCGAGTTGTGTTTACACAATCGGAGATTGATGGCTTGGATTTCTTTTCTCTGTGTGCTGCCGCAGTCCTAACCCCCTCCTCCGCTCTGAAACATCTCTGGACTTCACACAACTGAACTGCAATTTTCCTTCCTGTAAATCACTCCGCAAATATAACCAGGCATTAGAAAGCCATTGGAAGCAGGTATTTTATTGGGTTTGAGAAACAAAAAGGGGATGAAGAGCCCCTTAGTAACATTCCCTCAGTACCAAGCACAAAAAACTGCCTGGAGGCTTTCTCCCTCTGAGATCACTGCCAGAGATGTGTTCTTAGAAAAGGTCGCCAGTGGCAGAGTCCTTGTGAATACCATGAACTTTGTAAACAAACAAACAAACAAAAGTTCCTCAAGTGTGATTTCGGAGGCTCCTTTACTCAAGCCTGATTTCTCAAAATAAACCCAGCTGAAACAGAATATTTGAAATTATGACTGAATAAAAAGGCTAATCCAACTTTGAGATCCCAAAGCACAGGATTCTGTCAGCTTTCCACAGTGAGGTTTTCCCTCCACGCAGACTGACATTTCGCCGATTTCCACCATCTACAACCCTCTGAATTCCCTTTACTTTGGAGGAATACGAGGAGGGAGAATATCAGCTTTGGGAGAAAGTGAACCATACTCAGGAAGCCAGGGAATCAGAAAGAAGTGGAAGTTTTGAGACAGATTTAGAATCCAGCCTGCTGGAAGTCAGCATTTGGGCTGGGGAAGGGAGAGAATTCTCACAGAAGTTCTTCTTTCTTTGTAAGCACAGCTAATATTTGTAATCCCGAGCACTTAGACCAAGATTTTACATCCAGTCCTACTCAACGCCAGAGGAGCTCTTGTTGGGTCCTCCAGAGGCTACAGAATTAAAAATCTCCTTGTTTATTTTCAATCTCTGAGCAAGGCAGGGAGGTATGGGCCGGTTGGTAGGTTGCAGCCTCCCAGAGTGAGGGGAGCCCAAGCTGTTTGGCAATATTTCCCACCCTGTGGAGCTGGGAGTCCTCGCTGTCTGCCTAGGCCATCTCAAAGTGGCCCCTGGCCCTTCCTTGGTGCTTCGTTTTCTTTTGGACTCAGTCCTCTCCTTAGCTACGAACAAAACCCAAAGTTCAGCTGTTGCTCATGCCTGGCTTTAGAGGAAGGACAGATTCAATTGGACTCATCTGTAAAAGTGTATGTGGCCAAAAGTACATTCAACCCAAAGCACAGGCCAAGTTCCTCCAAGCACAAAGTGGGCAGCAGTACATCGAGGAGACCCACCTCTGCCCTGCCCATCGCCTGCCTGGCTCCAGAATAAATGAAAATTTAACTTCATTCTGTGCCTGGCTGGCTTTTGCACGGCCAGAGAATAGGTGAAGAAAAGTCTCAGAGCTGGTAAGAGCTTCTCACTCACTAATGACGGCCATGGGAGACCCAGGCCATGGATCCAGCTCTCGGGTTCACAGGGGCTCTCCAGTGGGCTTCTTGAGAGAACCCAGCTTTCTGCAGTCACACTACCCTGCATGCCTAATCTTACGAGGATCCTAGGAAGGCAGTGCAACATGGGTTTGATCACATCTGCTTTGTTTCTGGTGTGGTGCATATTTTTTCAGTAGGCTTTTCCTTAAGAGACCAAGTATCCCATCCATTTCTGACTGGAGAGAGTGGAACCAGGAAACAAAGAGACTAAAATACTACGCAGTGCCAGAACAAGAAAGAGAGAAAGTAGACTGAGGCAGGGAGGCGCGGCCCTCTCCCCTCTGCCAAGGCCCAGGCTTCCGCAGGCCTCCTTGCCTGGGCTGGCTGGTGAAGCTGTTCCCTCCCCTCTCCCCTTCGTTCCTTTCCGCGGCACAACTGCAGATCCTGGCCCTACCCAGGCCTTCCACTCCCTGCTCCCCTGGCTCTTCCCAAACTCCCTGGCAGCCTGGCCACCTGGAGGGCCAGGAGGGGACTCACCCACAGTGAGCGCTGCGTCCCTGCACACCTCAGGAGCAGTCCTGCTCTGGGCCTCCCTTTCCTGGCTGTCCTCAGCCGTGGGAGGAGACATTGTGAGCCCTGTCTTCCAGCTCCCTCCCAGCAACCAGCTTCCCTCCAGAATTAGATAACAGGAAAAATAGATAAGGGAAGTGGTTCATTAATTCGGCAAGCCCTGTGCTTGGGCTTTTCTTTT
The DNA here is from genome assembly GCA_004026965.1 of Petromus typicus. Lineage (NCBI taxonomy): Eukaryota > Metazoa > Chordata > Mammalia > Rodentia > Petromuridae > Petromus > Petromus typicus. The sequence goes on from PVIR01002020.1 coordinate 65,039, forward strand.
TGGTATGTGTATAAGGGGAAGAAGGCGGTGCCAGGGGATGAAGCCCTGGCCAGTCACCCTAAAAACTCCAACTTCATAAGGTGCCTGAGGGCGATGCCTCTCAAAGTCTCTGCTCAGAACTACCTAGCGGTCAGGAATCAGCATGCACAGAAGTGCTCAGTCCAGGCAGGCCCTGCCCTCCACCAGCTGGGATGGGTGTTTGCAGGATTTGCTCATGTTGTACAGTTAGGGAAAAATAACGGCAGCAAGAAATAACAGGTTTTGCAAAGCACCATTATATTAGCATTCCAAAGTTCCTTCCGACAGGGGCCACAGGGGCCAGAGGGGCTGGGAGACAGACTGTGTATTATCACTCTGATCAGATGATTGAGCTGAGAAAAGTTAGGATCACTGAGTTCTGGTCCAGAAAAGAACCAAAGGAACCTCAGAAAAGAAAGAGACCTGAGAATTTCAAACTCGTACACAAAGGAGTCCTGCACCAGATGATCTCGATGTTTGCATACTTCTGAGATAGGGAGCTCACTTTCCAAAGCCCTTCTTGCCCCCCATTTGACCCAGAATTGTAGGCCTGGGCCCATAAAGGCATGCAGGGTGAAAGCTGTGGTGTGATTTGAGGAACTAGGCAAACAGATTTCTCACAACAGGCTGGCTGCTGTGGAGCCCCTTCCTCTCACGCCCGGCTGTTTTGGGTAGATGTCCTTAGGCAGTCAGTGTAAGAAGAATGAACACCACGCTTTTCTCTTTTGATGTATTTCCCAGCTCCTGACTCCCAGGATCCTCAAAGTAATCTCTACAACGAAAGGAGGGACCAGCAATTACCTCCAACTCCCATGCAGGAAAGACAAGGGAACTTGTCTAAGTTCTCAAAGAGGAAGGACAAGAGAATTCCCAGACAAACGAGCAAACATGGTGGGGAAGCAATGAAAGAGGTGAAGAAGGCTTGGAAGAAAAAGAGAAAATGTGAGAAGAACACGCCAACTTTCCCTCCCCACTGTCCAGTTGGGTGTATCTCCCTAATGGCGAATAAGGCGTCTCACTGTTCTGCCTCAGGAAGTTTTTCTGGATAGCTCCCACAGTGCCAGCTCCTCCACATTTCTGAAGGCTGAGCCCCCAGGATAGGATGGGGTGCAGACACAGATGCTGGGTAGCTGGGTGACAGCTCCGTTCAAGATCCTACCATTGTCACCAGGGGAGGTTCTTGCTCATGTGAGACTGTTTTAATGCAGTTATCATCCTTGCAAAACTTACAAAGCATAAACTATACCACTTCAACCACGGCAAGGCATACAGTTCGGTGGCACTGGATACCGTGCATCTATGCTGCACACCCATCTCTGTCATCCACTGTTAGGGGTCCTTTCATTTTCCCTAACTGAACCTCGAAGCCTTAACTCCTCTCTCCTCTTCTCTTCCTGGTGCCTGGCACCCACTGTACCCCACCACCACCAATGAAGCCCAGCTTCAGATACGTTCCTCCTGAACGTATCTTATATCACCCAGCTACGTCTCAACCCCATCTCTGTCCCACTTTCTGTCTCTGTGAAGTTGATACTCTAGGTGCTTATCAGTGGAATCATACAGGGTTTGTCTTTCTGCCTCTGGCTTAAGAGACCTGATAAAATATGATTAATATTTACATTTAAAAATTTATTACAGTAAAAATTACATTGCCTATAATCCCCTCCAAAATACTCCTCCTTGCTTCAAATACACATTATGAAAAGTCAGGCATGGTAGCACACATCTATAATCCCAGCACTTGGGAGGCTGAGGCAAGAGGATTAACAGGAGTTTGAGGCCATTGTGGATTACATAGTGAGGTGAAGCCCAGCACAACTGTATAATGACACCTTCTCTTAAAAAAACAAAATAAAACAAAACAAATACACATAATAGATATCTGTATTCAAAGGATGGGGTAACCTATTATTCTTGACATTTTCTGAAGCAGTTCTTAAAGTCCTCTTTTGTGTCGTTAGTCATACTATTGTGGCTCTTCAATGTGCTCAATAGAATCAAAGCATGTCCCTTTCATAGTGATTGTGGACTTAAAGAAGAACCAGAAGTTGCACAGTGCCAGGTCCTATGAGTAAGGCAGATGAGGACACACAGTGTCAAGTTTTTTTATGCCTGCTCTTCTATTGGATGGCACTCAGCGGCAGCGTTCACTGTATTTTTGATCACGCTTTATAAAGACATTCATGAAAGAAGACTTGCAGAGCTGTTGCAGTACAAGCCAGAGCAATAGGATACATGCGTTTGCAGAGGGAGGGAGTATACAGAGGGAGATAAATGGCAGTGTGTCCTTTACTGTGATAAAATTTAAAAATTAAACATCATGAACTCACAATCCTCTTGCCTCAGCTTTATAAGGAGTTGGGATTACAAGTGTGTGCTACCATGCCCAGTGTCTTTTCCTCTTAAGAGCCTTTTTCATGTAACAGAATTAAAAAAAAATTTTTTTTTAGGTTTTTTTTTTTTTTTTTTTTTGAGACAGGGTCTCGCTTTGTGGTTCAGGCTGGCCCTGAGCTCAGCCTCCAACTCACATCACAATCCTCCTGCCTCTGCCTCCCGAGTGCTGGGATGACAGGCGTGAGCCACCACGCCCGGCACTGTGGTATGTGGTACTGGTTGCTGCTGGGTGTGGGTCTCCACGCCCAGTATGGTATGTGGTTACCGGGGATCGAACCCGGGTCCTTGCGCTTGCAAGACAGGTGCCGGAACCACTGAGCTAACTCCCTGGCCAGTGTATTTTTATTTTTTCCTTGGTAAAATCTGTATTCTTTTATTAGTATTATTTTTAATTTTTTTTTTTTGACTTTTAGTACTGGGGATTGAATTTGGGACCTTGTACTTGCAAGGCAGGCACTGGAACCACTGAGCTAAATTCCCTGACCCTTTAACTTGTCTTGTTGTTCTGTCTGGAACTTCAACTTCTCTGTTGAAGAGAACTAATGAGAAAAGAGGTTCTTATTTTCTCAGTCTTGGGGTAAGCTTTCAGCTTTTCACCATTAAATACAGCATCAACTGTGAATTTTTGTGAATTGCTTTTGATAAGTTGAGAAAGTTGTCTCTTCTCACTTTAAGAATTTTTATATGAATGGTTGTTAAATATTTTCAAAGTCTTTTTTCTGTACTATCTGATGGGATTATATGATTTATATTCCTTAGCCTGCTAATGCTTTTTTTCTGGTACTGGACTCAGGACCTTGCACTTGCTGGGAAGTTGTGGTGTCACTGAGCTACATCATTGCTTCTCCCCCAGCCTGTTAATGTGGTAGATCACATCAATTGATTTTTCAATATAGAACCTGTTCATTAAGACTAGAAATATCTTCTGTTGTTTGTAATATATAATTCTGTGTATTTATTGCAGCATCCTATTTGCTAATATTTTGTTAAAGATTTGCATCTATCTAACTAAGGGATATAGGGCTGTAATATTCTATTTGTGTATTAGTATGGTGTTAGCTCTTCTGGAAACATTTGATAGAATTCACCAATAACATTATTTAGGCCTGAGTATTTCTTTCTTGGGAATTTGAATTATAAGTTCAATTTTCTTAAGACTTGTAAGCCTATTTAAATGATCTATTTCATATTTGGAGAACCGTGGTAGTTTGTGATTTTTGAGTACTTGGTTCATTTCATCTGAGCTGTCAAACTGTTGTTTGTAGAAATGATCACAGTTTATTTTCTGATATCTGAAGGTTCTGAAATAATATGTTTCATTTCCAAACTTATTATCTGTATCTCTTCTTTTTAAAAAATGTTCAGTTTAGATAGAATTTTGTTAATTTTACTGATTTTTACAAAGACTTATCCCTTCTCTTCTATTTTGTGACATGGTGAATTGAACCCAGGATCCTGAATTTGCGCAGCATACCTACTCTGACCATGAGTTATATTCCCTAGTAAAAGTCAGATGTTTGTTTAAATTATTTTTCTTAATAATTTTATGTCTTCAATTTCAGTGATAATTGCTCCTGACATTTTCATTTCTTCCTTGCTCTTATTTTTCTAGTTTCTTGAGGCAGGAGTTTAGTTCATTGGAGACTTTTGTTCTTTTCTAATATAATAAGCACTTTGTGCTGTCAATTTCTTTCTCAGCATTGCTTTAATTGTATTCAATTTTTTTTTATTTTGCACTTTCATGTTAATTCCATTTAGTGTATTTTTAAAGAGTCACTTGAGATGTGTCACCAAACCATGGCTTTAGAAGTGCTATGTACGGGCCGGGGAGTTAGCTCAGTGGTTCCGGCACCTGTCTTGCAAGCGCAAGGACCCGGGTTCGATTCCCTGGTAACCACATAACAATACTGGGTGTGGAGACCCATACCCAGCAGCAACCAGTACCACATACCACAGTGCCGGGTGTGGTGGCTCACGCCTGTAATCCCAGCACTCGGGAGGCAGAGGCAGGAGGATTGCTGTGATGTGAGTTGGAGGCTGAGCTCAGGGCCAGCCTGAACCACAAAGTGAGACCCTGTCTCAAAAAACCTAAAAAAAAAAAAAAGAAAAAAAAGAAGTGCTATGTACAATTTAGTTTCCAAATGCTTTCAGTTATTTTTCTGCTCCTGATTTCTTATTTGGTCTCATTGTCGTCAGAGAATACACTGTATACCTTCAATTCTTTTAAATATGTTGAGCTTGCTTTCATGGCCCAGGATATAGTCTATTTGATTCTGTAACATTTGGAAGAAAATGTATTCTGTTCTGTTGGGTGGGGTATTGTATAAATGTTGATTACTATATCATGTTGGTTGATGTTGTTCTTGAGTCCTTTATTTGCTTGCTGATTTTCTGTTTAGGTTTTTTAATCAAATGTTGATAAAGGAGTGTTAAAGTCTCAAACTATAGCTGTGGATTTATTTATGTCTTCTTTCAGTTCTATTACTTTTTGCTTCACGTATTTTGCAGCTTTTACATTTGGAGCATGCACGTTTGGATTTACTATATATATCTTCTTGATGCAGTATACTTTTTGTCAGTATGTTGTGTTCTTCTCTATATCCGGTAGTTTTGTTTAGAAGTATAGTTTATAGCATAATAATATAGCCATCCCTACTTCTTTTGATTGATATCTGTCGGTATGTCTTTTCCCGTCCTTTTACTTCAAGCTGTTTACACTGTTATGTTTGAAGCAAGTTTCTTCTAGATAGCAGAGTTGGGTCACATTCTTTTTTTCCTTTCTTCCTTTTTTCCTTCCTTCCTTCCTTCCTTTCTTTCCCTCTTTCTCTCCTTCTCTGTACTGAAGACTGAACCTTGGCAGGGTCTTCACACTGAGCTATCTCCCCACCCTGCCCCCAGATTTTTCCTATTTTTAAATTTTAAGATAAGAGTTTTGCTAAATCACTAAGTTGCCCAGGTTGGGCTCAAACTTGTGATCCTCTAGCCTCAGGATTCCAGAGTGCTGGAGTTACAGCTGTGTGCCACCATACCTAACTCAGGGTTGGGTTGTATTATCCACTCTGCCAGGCATTGTCTTTTAGTTATTGTATTGAGACCATTTATATTTAATTCATTTACTGATGTGTTTCTCTTTTTCCTGTTATTTTTTCCTTTTTCATTTCTCTGTGTATGTTTTAACTGCCTCCCTATGGACTATTTGAACACATTTTAGAATTCCAGCTTACTTTTTCCGACTGTGTTTTTGAATGTATCTCTTCATGTAACTCTTTTAGTGGGTGGCATGGACATTAAATTACCCACATATTATCTTTTTACCAATTGGAATGACATGTAGAAATTTTAATTCTATATTTCTTTACTTTATTCCACTTAGGATAAATTATTTTAAATATTTCCTTCACATATTTAGAAATAGCAGTTATAACTGTTGCTTCAACTTCAAATATAATTTTTAAAAACTCAAGAAGAAAAGGAAACCTATTGTACTTACCTGTATTTTCCTGTTTATGTTTCTGTTTCTTCTTTCCTGATGTTTCAAGATGCTTTATGTTCTTTCCATTTAGAAAATAATATTTTACCATTCTTCTGAGATTAGTCTTTTGACAACAAATTCTCTATGTTTTAATTCTTTTCAAAATGTCTTGAGTTACCCTCATTCTTGGGAAATATTTTATTGAGTGGAGTTTCAGATTGATAACTCTTTGCTTTTGGCTCTCAGAAAATGCTGGGTTATTTTTTTCTGACCTGTGTTGTTTCTGCTGACAAATTTGTTGTCATTTCAGTTGTTTTTCCTCATATATAAAACGCTGTCTTCTAATTCATGTATCCACAGGTGTTTTTTTTGTTTTTGTTTTTTGTTTGTTTGTTTTTTGTCTCTCAACTTTTATTAGATTATGTTGTGGTGGGAACTCCTTTGAGATTATCCTGGCTAAGTTTCACCTGACTTTTTCAACTTTTAACTTGCTGTGTTTTGCCAGAGTCATAAGTTTTTATCATTCTCACTTTCGGTCACTTTTCTGGCTTCCACCTCCTTTCTTTCTGGGGCCCAGTGGTCTGAAGGTTCAATCTTTTGCTAATTATCAGGTCATGTCTGAGATTTTGACCATTTTTATATATGTTCCCTCTATGTGTCATGCAAACAGAGATTTCTGTTGCTCTATTTTCAAGTTACTTTTTCTGATTCTTCCTCAGCTCCTTGGACTGTTGGGTCCAACCAAATAAATTTTTAAATTTTGGTTACTGTACTTTTTGTTTCTAAACTTTCCATTTGGTTCTTTATGTTTTCACTTCCTCAAAGTTTCTATTTTCTCATTTGTCTTAAGTGTCTGCAATTGCTTGTTGAAGCATTTCTCAGATGACTGCTCTGAAATCTTTGTCATATAACCTTAACCTCTATGTCATCTCAGTTGATTGTCTTCACTTACTTAGTTGAGTTTTTCCTGGTTTTTGGTGTGATAAGTGAATTTCATAGAAATATAAATATTTTGCATATTATGTTATGAGATTTTAGATTTTATTTATATATTATCACAACAGTTTTCTGACAGTACTCTAACCATAAAACAGGTGTTCCATCTCATAACTTAGGAGTGGGTGTGGTTTAGTTTCCATATCTGATCTCTGTTGATACCAGAAAGGAGAGAATAAGATGAAGAATTTGCTTCTTGTTACTGATGGGCAGTGTGGGGAATTAAGACTCCCCACTAGGTGTCTGCTAATACTACTGCGTCTAATAACATCAGAAGCCTCTTATTACTGAGTCCATCTACTTCCATGTACATAATGAGAAGAGCTTGGCCTCTTCACCATGCATGCTTGTGAAAGTCCTGGCTTTCCTTGAGGCTTCCTTTCACACCACCATAGCAGAGTCTGGCTGCCTCATGACTGCTGGGTAAAGTTGTGAGTCTAGGCTTCCTATGAGGTCTTTGTAGTCAGAAGCCTCATTACTGCTTTATGGAATGAAAGTTCCATTTCCTTGATTGGCCTGACATCACTCTGTTTTGGGCAGTTGGGCCGCTTTACTATCGCTTGGGGAGGGTGGAAGGCCAGGATTCTTACTCAGCTTCTGCAGGTAAGGTTTGGGGGCACAGCCTCTCTATGTGATGTTTGGCTGTGTTACAGCAACGAGCCTTCTGTCTTGCTATGTTGGTCCTTTCCTGGTGCTTTATCTAGAGAATAGGCTTTCATTTTTTGTATCTGTTGGTGTTATGGGGTTTTTGGTTCCTCCATCACCTATGGCGTATATAAGGCTGAGAATGGGGGTATCTCTGGAAGGGATAGATGAATAGAGTGCACCTAGAACTGACACCTAGTATGATGTTATTACACAGTCAGATGAACACAAAGATAATCATCTATATCCCTTTTCTGAGGGAAGAACACTCTATAGAACTAGAAAATCTTTGGAATAATAATGATCTTATGGTTTGATATTTAAAATGGAGGACAAACTAAAATAAATTCAAAGCAATTTTAATGAGATTATTTTTCTTAATATTGATACAACTGTTCTAAAGGGGCAAAATATTGCCAAGCTGTCAGCAATATATTATAAGATCAATGCAGAATATTATAGGAACCCAGGTGGTTTAATATTTGGAAATAGATTAATAAAACATAGCACTCAATAAAAGAAGGAACAGTCATATAATTATGCTACACCAGTAGGAACAAAAAGGAATTTAAGGGCCAAGGATTTAGCTCAGTGGTTCCAGCATCTGCCTGCCAAGTGCAAAGTCCTGAGTTCGATTCCTGGTAACCACACACCACAATGCCAGTTGTGGTGACTCACACCCATACGCATAGTACTTGATAACCACATACCGCAATATTGGGCATGATCGCTCAAACCTGTAATCCCAGCACTCAGGAGGCAGAAGCAGGAGGACTGCTGTGAGTTCAAGGCTGGCCTGGGCTACAGAGTGAGTCTAGACCAGTATGAACTACAAAGTGAGACACTGTCTCATTAAAAAAAAAAAAAAAAAAAAAGGATTTAAGAAAATTCAATCTCCTTTCCTGATTACAATAAACAAATATGCCTCTCAGTAATAATTAGAATAAAAGAATATTTAAACCACATAATTAAAATATCTAACTCAAGCCAAATATTAGCATTAGGTGTATTATTTAGTGGTACAAAGCCATTACATTTCAATGTTACAAAACCATTTTTGATTGGAATAAAAGAAAGTTCTTCATCGTTGTTTTGCAAAGGCAAGCCAATGCAATAATACAAGAAAAATATAATAAAAAATTGGAAGGAAGCAAAAATATTTTTATTTGCAACCCCTGTGAGAACACAGTTTTTTTTTTCCTTTGTCCATATTTGCAGTATGTGATGATGATGTCTCTTGTGGGGAGTTGGTATATGTACATAAAATATCTTAATTCTTTTTATACCTCCTTTACTTCCTTTCCCTCGTCCTGTCTCAGTGTTGAGTTTTCCTACCCCTGCAGGTCCCAGAGAGGTGCTGGCAACATCTACTCCTTCTCTAGGCATCAAGTAGGTTTGGTTAAACAAATTTCAACCTTTTTCTTTCACTTCCCAATCCAGGAGTCATAGTTGCCTCCACAGTATCTACCTGCACTATACCACAGGACTATCTTGCTGCTTTTTCAGACTTTTAATACCCACCTAACAGTTCTGCTTATTACATTATCCTGTATTTATATTGCCTGATTGTCCCTGGCTTGTATACAAACTTTGAGTTCAATATGGTAGCTGAGTGTAAAATATACTTCTTAAAAAATTAGCTTTCCTATCTATAACGACTAGTCAGGAAATATCATGTGGTTTTGGTCCAGCTGGATGCCCTGGACTCAGGGAGGGCTCTGCAAGTGTTTTGGGATGACAGAGTGGGTTGTGTGTTCACAGGGACAGTTTGTGAGAAGGTGAAGGGGTTCTATGCAGAGGTGCACAATCTCAGGAAAGTGTCCTGTTGCAAAATTTGGATGAGGTCATTCTAAGAACCTAGAGCTGAAAGGAAGTGAGCTCGTTGCAGATGGAGCTTGAGCTAAATCAGGAAAGATGGGTGCTCCCAGGAACGAACATATCCATGTCCACAATGTGCACTCCCCTCTCCCCCTTCAACTCTGGTTTAATTGTTTGTTCTGTCAAGTCACTCACGTGCCCTGACTCGGGATGTGTCAGAATCTCCCTTCGTTAAAGTGACTTGTGACTAAACCAGAGGTGGCTGAGCCTATGAGGCCAATGACCTGGGAGGCTGAGCACAAGGAGCCAGGCTGAGTCAGTGTCTCCTGGGAGCAAAGTCTCCCTGCAGAAGGAGCGTGAACCCTGCTCTCGCATGTAGGACACATTTCCTGGTGGCTCCGTGGGGAGTATGTCCACCCACTTCATGGCCATCGTCACCATCACAGCACAGTCTGTTCCTGTTTGCCGAGGAGTGATACCTGGGAACCACCACCCTGCTTCAGTTGACACACACACAAGAACAGCCTTAGGGCCGGCTCTGCGCCTTCAGGAGGTCTGGATAGATGGCAGATAGAAAGCTCATTACCCTAGGAGGCTGGGTGGGGGTGAGGAGTGAAAGCAGGGGTGGTTTCTTCACACTTCATATCCGTTTTTTCTTTTTTGAGGCAGGGTCTCTATGTAATTCAGGCTGGCCTGGAACTCACTATGTAGCCCTGGCTGGCTTGGAACTTGCAGCAATCCTTCTGCCTCAGCTTCCTAAGTGCTGGCATAACGAGCCTACGCCACCATGCCCAGCTTATATACCTCTGTATTGCTCGCAAAAAAAGTTTATGAAGAGAATGAACTATTTGCTAATAGACCATTAACCAAGCAATAGCATTAGAAACTGTTTTAAATTAAACTTTCCCCCAAACAACTATTCTCATTCATTGTGAAACCTAATAGCCTCCCGATCCTTCAGGGGACCCCACACCACCAGTCAGGGGGCACCTGAAGCTATGCAGAGCGTTGAACCCTACAGATACCACGTCCCTTTCCGTACATACCTGTGGTAAAGTGCAATTTATTATTCGAGATTAACAATAACTAACAATACAGTGAAGCAGTTCCCACAGGCACTGCGATAGCAGCCCTGGAACATGGTCTCTCGGCATCCTGCTGTTCTGTGCTTACCCTTCCTCCCGTGGTGCTGAGAGAGGACCCGGCGCCTGTGTGACCAGACGAGGCCAGTGAGTAGAATCCGGCCGCCACCCAGCTCACCCCGGCCAGGGCGGCGCCCACAGCCTGCACAGGCCTCAAGGGGCCTCGGGGAGGGTGCAGTGGATGGCGTAGGAGTCCTTGGAATTTAAAGTCGACGAGCTGTCTGGTTCTGGATTTCCCTCGTCATGAGCGCGGCCGGCTACATGCAGCCGGAAGTACGGCTGCCCGGCGGCGTCCTCTGCGCCATGCGCTGAGGGGTCACAGCGCATGCGCTGTCCTGTTGGCAGCAAGTCCTCCAGCTCCATCTCCGCTTCTCTGCAGCACAAAAATCCCTTCTGTGAGTCGCTCTTCAGGCTAGAAAAGCAGACTCTCCTCCCCCTGAGATCTGACCCAACCAGTGAGGATAGAGAAGGGGCGATTGGCTTCTCTTGGGCAAGTTCCCCTCTCTTTGGGCCTCATTTTTTTCCCCAATCTGGAAAATGAGGTTCTCCCTTGGGTCCCTTCCAGTTATCATCTATTACCTTCATGCAGCACATCATAAATAAGGATTATTTGGACATAATTCTTTGTAAATCTTTATTTAATCCACCAGCCTTCCTGTTTTAAGATCACTCGGCGTAGTGCAGGTCATTCATCCTCATGATAGATGTGCGCCTGTGCATATCATCTTCCCTCTCCGAGGTGGAGAAACTGAGTCCAGAGGTGTGGGATGATTTAGCACAGTTTTGGCTTCTTATCAAGACAGCCCTAGGTTTCAGCTTCCCCACAGGCGTTGGGTCTGATGGATAACAGACGAGCGCTGGGTGGAGGAGACACCAGCAGGCGACTTCGGGCGGATCACGAAATAGATCCATCACTTTCCCCCGTCCCAGACCATGTCTCCGGGCCATGCTCGTGAGCGGACCTTGGGAGCCCACACACGCAAGCGTGCACACGCACGCACGACAATTTGGTCACACCTCAGGCTCAGATAAAGCCCAAGGGAGCCTGCAAAAGGATCTGTAGATAAAAAGTCCGGTATCTGGGCAGGTAACACCCAATTACAACAGAGCAGTGTTGACTTACACTTTTCCTTATCAGGGGAATCAGGTATTTGTGTAAATCAGAAAAGGGCTTGATGGATGCCAGTTCATTGGCGTCTCCAGCCAACGGACAGGTTTGGTTAAACAAAATATATATTCTCCTTATCTCTAGTGGCGACTATCGCCGCAACTCCCGTCTCCCCTCTCCTCCTGTGAGCTCTATAAAGACGAGGGCCTTATCTGAGTTTGTAAGAGCCTCATGTCTCGCAGGGGTTGTGCTAAACTCACTCTGACAAGGCCGCAGCTCCGGCCCGGCCCGAGCCATTTTGGCAGACAGATGACCCTCCCTTATCGCAATTGTCTTGGCAATAAATGTCCTTTCTGAAGAAGCCTGTTTAGACGACCCCAAGGAAAGCACAGGTACCCCTCCGTGAGAGGAGTCCCAGAGGTCTGCAGTCCTACAGACTGTGCATCTTGAGGCCCACAGTCACGCTGGCTGCAAACCTGTGCCATGCAGGGAATGCCAGGAACAATCACATGGGACAGGGCACTCCAGAGAGTCGAAGTCTTGGGCCGGGTCACAAAGAATCAGGATGGGCAGAGCACAGGAAGGTGCCTGAGAAGAGAGGAAGTGGCCACTGGTGCCAAGGCATGGGTGAGGTGGAGGCCAAGACCTGGGCCCTCTGACCTTGGCTGTGCCCTCTTCTTCATGGGCTATGAGCTGGGTGTGGGGGAGAGCGTACTTGCCCACTCTGTCCGGTCAGTTGGCCTTTTCTTTGCTTCTAGGTGCTCTGGCTTTTGCAGTACAAACAGAGGGCAGGTCAGTGGCGGTCCTGGGGCTGCCTCCTGCACAAGCTCAGCAGCCTGTGAGAGCTACAAGGTCACACCAGCTGTCCCAAAGCAGACACCTTGCTTTCCTGGGGTGACCTGCTCAGGCTACAGTGCTGTCTCCAGCTTTCCTGTCTTTCAGCCTAAACTACATTTTCTTAGTTTTGTTTTTTCAGGTAGCCTTTTGTATGGAGTATAATTGGCAAATAATATTATATATGTCTAAGTTATACAATATTGTGTTTATTTTCTTGGAGAAAAAATATATTTTTTGGAGATAGGGCTTCGCTATGTAGCCCAGGCTGGTCTTGAACTTGTGTCGTTCCTCTTGCTTCAGCCTCCTGAGTGCTGGGATTACAGGTGTGCACCACTATGTTAGATAATATCATATTTTAAGAGCAGCCATGGTGGTACTTGCATGTGATCCCAGCACTCAGGAGGCTGAGGCAAGAGGATCACTGTAAGTTTGAGGCCAGTCTGGGGTATATAGTGAGACTTTGTCTCAAAAAAACCACATGCACACAAATCAGGTTTTGAGATACGTAAGTGTTGCGATCTGATTTTCACAACACAGCTAATTAACACATCCATCAGCTTATGTACTTACAGCAATTTTAAATTTCTTCTACTGATGGAGCCGGGGAGTTAGCTCAGTGGTTCCGGCGCCTGTCTTGCAAGCGCAAGGGCCCGGGTTCGATTCCTGGTAACCACATAACAATACTGGGCGTGGAGACTCACCCCAGCAGCAACCAGTACCACATACCACAGTGCCGGGCGTGGTGGCTCACGCCTGTAATCCCAGCACTCGGGAGGCAGAGGCAGGAGGATTGCTGTGATGTGAGTTTGAGGCTGAGCTGAGGGCCAGCCTGAACCACAAAGCGAGACCCTGTCTCAAAAAAACCTAAAAAAAAAAAAAAAAAAATTTCTTCTACTGAGAAACATTGTATAATCTTTAGTTTTGATTTGCATTTCTCTAATGATGAGGGCTGTTGAGTACCTTTTCATGTGCTTGTGTCCATCTGTATTTTCTTTGGGAATGTCTATTCAAGTCTCTGGTATTTGTTTTATCTTTTTTTTTTTTCTTAGTACTGAGGATTTGTGCCCTCTAGGCAGGTGCTCTAGTGCCAGCTGCATGCCCAGCCTGTGTGCATTGTGTAATTGGGTGCCACATGGTGTCTGGGGCCACAAAGGTCTGCTGTGGCCTTGCTGAGGTTATCCAGAAGCAGCCAGGTAGGTGGAGGCCACTGGGAGTTCAGTGGTCCAGCCTGGGATGGGGCAGTGGGGTCCTTAGGGAGGAGGTGGCCCTGGCTGGAAAGAAAATGCCTGTAGGAGACCAGTCTGGTAGGGGTGCTGGAGTCACGGGATGGGACATGTCTCCAACGCGGGACCGAAAGTTGCATCTCGTCCTACCTTCTGAATGAGCCGAAGAGGGAGACAGCCCTGTGGTCCCCAAAGTGGAGGGGCGGTCCTGCTGTGTGCCAGGCACAGGGGCCGCTCGCGTGTGCTGTTGGTGGGGCACTGCCCACTCACTCTCTGTTGTCATGGTGTTCTAATCAGGAAGGAGAGAGGTTACTGTGGCCAAGCAAGGCTGAGGTCACAACTGGGCCACAACCTTCTGCGGGCACAGACCTGGGCCGTGGAGGGCAGGTGTGGAGAGCAGTCATGCAGAGGCGCCAGGATGTGGGGGTCCCACCTGAGGCCTTGAAAAGGAAGTCCTGACGGGAACAGACAGGAAGAGTGAAGGAACAGACGGATGAGTGAGCTCCGCGAGGCGTCTTGGGCGCCTCTCCATATGGAGGGAAAGGTGACCTTTTCACTGCTGAACTCATAAGGTAGGACCCCTCCTAACCTTTCCTCTGAAAAAGGAACGCCAAAGGCCGGTTGTTATTTCTTAGTTTCTAATCCTGTCGTTTTATGGGGCCATAAATGAGGACAGCAGGGAATTAATTAAAAAGGTGGAACCAAGACAAACAGCAGAGTCCTTGCCCATGTGGCACCCGGTGTAGTCTAAAGGTGCACATGTTGCAATCCTGTGGCTGCTCTGCTGCCTCAGGGCTGGCACAGTGGCCTGGGCCACAGGGTGGGGAGCGATGGGGGAGGGCTCTGCCCGCGGGAGCGACTGGGAAAAGGGTCTCTTCCTAGAGCAGCAGGAGACAGACAACAGGGATGCAGGTGGGTGCAGGTTAGTGGAGGGGCTGGAGGGACCTCAGCTGGCCTCTGTAACTCAGAGGCAGAAGGACCAGCTTGTTGCACAGGGCAGGGAGTGAGGAGAGCTGCAGTCAGAGGCTGGCCAGCCCTGCTTGGTGCACTAGCTGCCAGAGCACTGGGCACCAGGCGCAGGAAACGGTTCCAGCTTGAGCAGCCCTGCTGGGTGTGGGCTGTGTTTCCAAACAGTGAAAACCTCCATGCAGCCCTTTGCAGGAAAGATCCCCACAAGCAAATCAGCAAACAGTGATCCTGGCCTTTGGGGATTTTAGCGAGGTCTGGAAAAGTAGAAGTGGAGATAAGATCCTTTCCCTCAGCACTTTGGCTAAAGAGTATGTGTGGGGTGGGGGGTGCGGGTGGGTTGGTGAGTGGTCATCTAGCTTGGAACAACTGGCATTAGAGCCCTTGCAGAGACAGGTGACTTGCTAGGCCATAGCACTTGATGCAAGGATTCCTAAAACCTCCAAATTTAGACTCAGTGACATCGTGCTAAGTGAAGTGAGCCATTCACAAAAAGACAAATACTGTGTCTGTCCACTTCTGTCAGAGTCCTGGAGCATCAGAGTGCAGAAGGGTGAAAGCCAGGAGCTGAGGACGAAGAGGAGCTAGTGTTCATGGACAGACTTACAGTTAGGGAGAGAGGAGTTCTGGAGATGGACATCGGTGCCACAGAACTCATGCTGAGAGCAGTCGAAATGGCATATTTGTACGTTGTGCATATTGACTACACTTCAGTGATGAAGTCCTACATACCCATTGCATGGATTTCTGTGAATGGAGCTGGCTAGGACTGGTTTCCTGATCGTGGGTGGGGCTGAGCAGGAGCCAGCAGTCTGCTCCTATTTGGCCTCACTAACTAGACCAACACACCACTTTCCAGACCACTGCCTGGGCTGGGGATCCAGTCAGAGCCTCCTCCCCACTGAGGGAGGGAGGATGTAAAGCATCAGGCCTGGGAGGAAAAAGCCTTGTGGAAAGAAACAGCCAGGCCCTGCTGAGGTCCTTCGGTCCAGTGACAGTGACGAGGTGACATGTGTCAAGAGGCTACCCCGAGAGCAGCTGGGCCTGGCTCTGCATCCGGCCTCACCTACGGCCTGCCCTTCTCCTGCAAATGGCTCACTTTGGGCATCTCAGCACTCTGGGTCTCAGCATTACGGATCCCTGGGGATCTGAGCGCTGTAGGGTACGAGACACAGTCGTGTGTCGATTAACAACAGACAATCCTGAGGATGATGCCATCCGATGACTGGGTGTGTGAAGATCATAGAGTCACACACGGATCCAGGGGGTGTTGGTGACTGCACCCTGGACCTGGGGCACTGTAGCACCAGCCTCCACAGTTCTGCCTTCGAGCTGTTTCTTCAGTCCCAAAAACTCTTTTGCTTTTGATGGTTTTTTATTTTTATTTTTATTTTTTTTTATTTTTTAGGTTTTTTGAGACAGAGTCTCGCTTTGTGGTTCAGGCTGGCCCTGAGCTCAGCCTCCAACTCACATCACAATCCTCCTGCCTCTGCCTCCCGAGTGCTGGGGTTACAGGCGTGAGCCACCACGCCCGGCACTGTGGTATGTGGTACTGGTTGCTGCTGGGCATGAGTCTCCACACCCAGTATTGTTATGTGGTTACCGGGGAATCAAACCGGGCCCTTGCGCTTGCAAGACAGGCGCCGGAACCACTGAGCTAACTCCCCGGCCCCTTGCCTTTGATGGTTTTAAACCAGGTGTGCTCCACCATCAAGTCCTTTTCCTTTCTTATTTTAGACAGCATCTTGCTGACTTGCCTAGGCTGGCCTTGAATTTGTGATTCTCCTGTGTCCCAGCTGCTGGGACTGTAGGTGTGCACCATTGCACCTGACTGCAAAGACTTTTTCATTTTAATAAGTAGGCTCAATCTACGAGAATGGCTAGAAAGTATAGCAGATACATAAATCAGAAATACCGCATCTACTAACACTAGAAAGTATGTACTTCACAGAGCTGTATGCACTATCCTTGTACGACTGGTTTTGCAGTTGGTGCATTTACACTAGTACTGCTGCAGATGCATGAAGGTGTTGTGCTACGACGTTATGATGACCGTAGTGTCATGAGGCACTGGGATTTCAGCTCCTTTTGCCCTTGTAGGACCAGTGCTACTCACAGACCTGACATTGACTGACTTCCTGCGTGCACAGGTGGCTGTAGACCAGGAGGGTGGTGCTGTCCAGCGGGCGCTAAGTCCCTCCTGCCCTGCCCATCTGGCTGTCTTTAGTGGCATGATTTAGGAAATGCATAGAATCCTTTCCTTTCCCTTGGGATTTCTATGGACAGAGCAGCTACCCTGAGGCCCTTTAGCCCTAAGGCAGGCCCCTGTACCCCCATGAATGGCCTTCTCATGGGACACTTGCCAGGGACTGTCTTTCTTTCATTAAGATTATGATGTTGCTATGGAAATTCCACCATCTGCCAATGAGCAGTATTTTTTAGCCAGTCACCTGCAGAGGGAAGACCTCTTTGCACCCTGTGACTCAGAGCCAGCCCTTGTAGCACTGATGTCAGGGCCAGTGGCCACCACATGGGGTGGAATGACCCGCACCCAGCTCCAAACCAGGAGCCAAACGAGATGCAGCAGGAAGTCGGAAGTCATCTGCGTGTTTATCTTCTATGATGTGAAACATCTGGGCCTTGGGACCATCCCGAATCTGAGAGTGCTGGAGGCAGAGGACACCAGGAGGCCAGACTTGTCCCTTGTCATTGGCATCCACCGAAAGATGCAGGTTAGGGGCACCAGGGCAGCTGGCCGGGTGCAGACGGGCCCCTCTTGGGTGGCTGGGAGGGACCGGTGACCGCCTTGATCAGGAGTGACTGGGAGCCAGGTCTTCTCTCAGGGCAGTGAGAGGCCAGCCCAGGCAGACAGTGGAGCAAAAGAGTGCTGGGGTGCATGATATAGCAGTCCCCCTCCTTCCGGGTTTGCAGCTGGGTGGGTATAGCAGTGGGAAAAGTGTCAGTGTGCTCATCTGTGAGATGGGGATCCTAAGGATCTTCCACCTTGTGGTCCTCTAGTCCTTGGGCATGTGGCTTCCTAGGAGTCATCGCAGGACTCTGGAGGGACTCACAGGGACCTGTGGGGCATGCCGAGGGTCCCAGGGCATGGATTCTCCATGGTTGCTCCTCAGCTTTGTGTCTGCAGTCTTCTCTGCCACATTCGGCAGGTGCTGTCTCTCTTCCTTCTGTCCAAAGCGTCGAGGACACGGCAGTTCTGTGCCACTTGCCTCACTGGGCTGGGTGACACAGCAAAGATGAGGTCACCCCCTGGGCCAGAGCAGCAAGGACATTTCAGTGGGTCGCTTGGACATTTCCGAGTGAAATTTTACCAGCAGCTGCCATACCACACTCATGTCTCCCCACCCATGACTGCTGCTGCTTTCCTTTCTCTCTATTTTCTTTCAGGCTGGATTGCCTAGAAATTCAAAGTTCCTTTCACTTTGTTAGGCATGACAAGGCTGCTCTCTGTTGGTGCTGTGGCATCGGCAGGCCAGAAGTTGGGTGGTGTCAGGAAGGACCCAGGCAGCCGCCTCAGGAAGATATCAGAAGTAACAGATGTCACCAATAAGACATATACCCCAATCTTCAGCTGCCCCCAGGAAGCAGGGCTGCTGCCCAGAACCAACAGGCCAAGAGGCGCAGATGCACCAGGAAGCTTGTGTCCCACTGCTGTCCAACCCCCTGGAGTGAGTTCCGGTTCTGTTGCCGGGGGCCAAGTACCTCCAACTGCATGGTCTGAGCCTGCGTGCCATGGTGCTGAGCTCTGGTTATTCTCTCCAGCCATCTGTGGGCCACTGCTGAGCAATTCTGAGTAGCAACAGAACTGCAAAGCCCAGCAGGCCCAAGATCTCTTCTCCTTTGGCCACAGCCACGGTTACAACTCCCTTATTTGCAAGTGAAGGTGCAGCTCTGTGCTGCCCCAGAAGCGCTGACTCATGTCCCAGGGAGCCTTGTGGTGCCCGCAGAGGCAGCAGTATTGATGGCAGTTATGTGGGCGGCAGCGAAGTGCAGTAATGTAAACAGTAGTGACATTAATGGTAGCAATAGCTAACATTTATTGAGCACTTACTGTGTCCGAGGCTCTGTTCCAAGAACTCTGAGTGTTACTTAGTGCCAGCGGTTAAGAGCAAGTTCCTGCAGGTATGAACTCAGCCAGGGCCCGGCAAGCGCCGTTCCCCGGGGCTCTTCCTTACGTGCTCCAGGCTTCACATTTTTCAAAGAAGACACATAAGCAGCTGAAAAGCAAACACAAAGCTGCTCAGTGTCAGTGATTACTAGGAACATGCAAATCACAAGCATAGTGAGATACATTACACCATGAACAAGAGCAGTAATGCTGGACTTATCATGTGTAAGAGCATGGCGACACTGCCATGTGGTCCTGCACTCCTGTGTCCTGCACACTGTTTATCCAAAAGAACTGAAATCAGGGTCCCCAGGAGATGTTGTGTGCCAGTTCAGAGCAGCTTTCCCTACAGCAGCCAAAGGGAAGCCGCAATTCACACCTCTACAAATAAATGAGTGCATGAACAGGACACAGTATATCTACCTGGTGTGTGAACAGGACCCAATATGTCTACCTGGTGGAATACTAGTCAGCCTTCAACAGGAAGGAAATCCTAGCATGCTACAACACGGACATTACGCAAAGAATTTCTGTACAGAATGCAGCTATCTGGAGTTTTTCTTCCGGCCACTTCCTTGAGTCTGTTTGGTCTAAGCCCTACATTCATTATGGGGTTGTGAATCACAAGAGGACAAACTACGATTTCACTGAGATGCTGGGTCCTGGGACACATTGCTCCTTCTCTTTGGGCCTCAGTTTCCTCGCACTAGAGGCCCCTGGAATGGGAGTCCAGCTCTGGGCATGGGAGAGTACTCTGCACAGTGATGCTGTGGGGCACGAGGTGTGAGTACCGCACTTGGCAATGGCTGCAGTACGGGACTTGTGGAGCACTTGTGTCGGAGCCCTTCCTCAGGGGCTTGAAGCAGACCAGTCTGGAGGGGCCTCCGGCTGCTTGCAGGATAGAATGGACAACCATCCTGTGCCCTGTTCCTCAGGATAAAAAGAGGAGGTCCCAGCTCACACTCACTGTGGCTGGGCCTGGGGCCGGGGCTGAGGAAGCTGCACTGTGCGAGGGAAGCTACCTGTAAGCTGTTTATTACCTCCCTGAATGGCTGGGCAAATATTGACTGGAGGCTCCAGCATCCCACGAGCTACCTGCTGTTTCCTGGGCACATCCCTGGCCTGGGGGTGGATTTTCCTGGTTTGGGTTCTGGATGCAACACAGAGGCTGACCTTCTCCTGAGGACACGGTGCCAGTACCCGGGACAGAGAACCAGGCTCCATGGAGAGGGCCATGGCCAAGCTAGAGGAGGCCCTGGTATGGGGCTGTCAGGATTTCCAGCAATTCAGACCTTCTCTGAGTCTGTGAGCTGAGAGTGACAGCAGAGTTGCTGGAGGAGAGAATGACCCAGCAATTGTAAAACACCTGCCATATAGCAGTCACTCAGTAAACAGGCCTGGAGGACCAACCGCCTCCCCGGTCTGTGGGGAGCTGCTTCTGTCTTCCTCTCAGTGAAGACGGCATCCATTAGATCATGACCATCAAATGGCTTCTTCTTCCTGTCTTGGGCTAAACCACACTCACCCGCTTCAAATTTCAGTGCTGGCATCCTGTACCTCAGAGTGTGGTGCATTTGCAGGTGGAGTCTTTACAAAGGTGGCTGAATTAAAATGAGGTCTGTAAGACAGGCCTTCACCTGACTGAGTCCTTAGAAGAGATGAGACACAGCCAGGCAGGGGCTGAGGCCCATGAGAGGCTGCAGGGGGAGAGAATCACGGGCAAGCCAGGGAGAGGCCGCAGGAGGTGCCAGCCCCAGGGTACCTCAACCTTGGATCCCAGCCTCCAGAGCTGAAGGAACACAAATGTGTGTGCCGTGAGCTGCCTGGGCAGTGCTATTTGTTATAGCCTCCCTAGCTGATTAACACCTCACCTGCTGAATCAGCTCTGCCCTGGTTCACAGAGATGCATCCTTCTCGGGACACCTCTATACCCCTGACCCCTCTCCCCTCCCTGTCCTCCTCTCAGACAGAGGCTTCCCTGTGTCTTCCCTGCAGCCTCCTGTGGTGCCAGGCCGTGCTTCCCACAGGTACATTAATGGGGATCTGTGACCTGAAGTGTTCAGATCCAGGTGGCTCCCAAGGACTCAGACTGGAAGCAGCTTAGTCGCTTTGTCCCAAGTTGCTCGAATGGTCCCTTTCCTGGGGTGAACCTCCCTGCACTCGGTTTTCTGTAAAATGGATAACAAGAGCCCCTTTGGTGTGTGTGGAGAGCAGTGCGTACCAGCCAGGCCAGCTCTAGTCATGGTCATGGCCCAGGCCCAGAGCATTAGAGTTTGGGGCCCAGAAGCCCAATGCTATGGTTTGTGTGCAAAGCAGCTCAGAGGTGGTGGTGTTAGGCAGGGCTTCAGAAGGTGGCCATATCACGAAGGCTCTGACTTCATGGATGGATTCGTAACTTTATGATGTTACTGGGACATGGTAGAAATGGGGTAGTGGGACCTAGGGAGGAGAGTCAGTCATGGCGGTGTGCCCCGGAAGTATGTCCTGCCCTTTCCTCTTGGACTCCCTCTGCTTCTTGGCTGCCATGTAGTGAGCAATTTTTCCATACCATGCCCATCTGCCACAGGGCTCTGCTTCACCTCAGACTCGAGTGAAGGAGCCAGTTGACCATGGACTGGAGCCCTGAAGCCATGAACTCAAGCAAACTTTCCTCCAAGGTGTTTTTCTCGGGCATTTTGTCACAGACACAGAAAACTGACTAACACCACTAGACTAGCCGTCCTTTCTGCTATGAAGCAAATTATTGGACAAGGAAATATTTTACCAGCAACCCACCCAGGCCATAAGTCTTCCTATCTAACCATGCTGTTGTTTAGTATTATCTCCTAAAAATCATGTTTCCTGGGAAAGGTAGCATGTTGTGGCTTACTAAGAGGTTGCCTCAATACAACACAAGATAATCAATTACATTTGAATGATAGAAAAGCCACAAATAATACAGGAACATACGCATGTTTCAAATATTGTATAGGACATGGTTTTACTACTGGTGATTCGTTGTTCATCTGAAATTCAGATCTAACGGGGCGCCGTGTTTTTATATGCTAAATCTAGCAGTCCTACCGTTTAATCTCAGGGTGTATGAGTGTCAGACCCATCCCGAAAGTCAGCTCCCAGGGGAAAGCGAAGGACTCAGGCCACAGACCGCTCCTGAGCCTGTGGCCTGCCCAGCGGCTCTGGCGGGTTCCGTGGTGGGTTTCATTGACCAGCTGAGACTCATCTGTCACAGAACAGCTTATGGCATCCGCCGCCCAGTTCCCCCTGATCCTGCGCCTTCTCTGTGAAACATGCGTGTCAGGCTTCTGTGCTGGCCCCTTTGCTCAAAATGTTTGGCACAGAGGACCAAAAACTAGCTTCTGTGGAAATTATTTATTTAGTATTAATGGGGCAAATCTAGATCTTGGCGAGACTTTTCAAGTAAACAGGATCACTCCACAGAGAGCTGTTTGAAACCAGAGATTTCCTGTGACCCCAGAGTTTTAACAAGAGCCAGAGAAGTTTTATTTATAGAAGCCTGCTAATTTTACCCTCTCATCTCATTTAACCTCAAATACAACAAATCTCAGAATATCTGGAGACAGTGGTGGGGCGGACAGCCACCGGGTGATCCCCAGCGTGGCAGGGCCTGGGGCTATGTGAAGAAGGTGCAGACACAATCAATTAGTGAAAACATTAGCCCCAGCACAGTGACTTTCAGATGAGTTTGTTAGACGACTTTGTAACTCACTCATGGCTGCCGCAGTGCCAGAGAGCTCCCGTGCAGAGCGGGAGGCCTTGGAGTGGGTTTTCCAGATTTCTTCTTACACTGTCATCCTCTGTCTCTATCAAAATCCCGAACGCTGAGCGGTGGTGCGGTACATGGCTCGAACCCCAGCACTCTGTGAGGCTCAGGCAGGATTGTGAGATTGGCCTACTTGGGGCAACTTAGCGAGACCCTGCCTTAGAATAAAAAGCTAAAAAAGCCAGGGATGCAGGTTAGTGGGAAGGCCCTGAGTTCAAACTCAGTATTGCGTCAATCAGTCAGTCAATCCAGAATACCAGCTCATGCCTCTTCGATGCTGGCTCTGGGCAGAGCCCCAGAGGAGGCACAGCCAGCCAGCTCAGACTGCTTAAAATGGCCGGAGGAATTTCCCCCCCTCAGGACCTTCCTGACCTGGGCAGCGTGGGGACAAAATGAGCTTTTCCAAGGAGGAAAGGACGACTGAGGGTCTCCCTGGGCAGAGGACTCTCAAAGAGCCACATCATTTAACATGTCATGGTGGAGTCCCCAGGGCGAGGCCTCACTCTGGACAAGTCACCTGCATGGTCCGACGGAGACTTTTTCCACCCACTGAGCAAGGCAGTGAGGGCCTGAGGGCAGTTGCCAGGTGGTCCTGAGGGTTTCCAGCCATCCACATCAGTGTGTTATTGTCACCACAGTCACATATGGTGCCGACATGTGTACCAGCCCCAGAACACAGATATGGGGGTGTTGTCTGTGCTCAGGGAGCCTGTGGGACCTCCTAGGGACAGAATCCCACTGTCCTCCTAAGGCTGCTGGTGACCCAGTACCCCTGCCAGGCACCTGCCTCTTCTCAGAGGGTTCCCGCCCCACACTGGAAGCGTTACGTGTCTGCCAGTCCAATCTCGAGGGACATTTTTCTTTTCAGTAATGGCAGAGAAGAGAAGCAAGGGACGAGAAGAGGCAGGAAGGGACAAATAGCTCGTGAAATATTTAGCACGTCTTAGCCCTGTGGAGTTGTGTGTACCGAACCATCATGGAGACACTTCTTACTATGTGTTGTCCTGAAAAAAAATTAAAAGGGCTGCTTTGTGCACAGATAAATGTGATTTCCTCACACAGGCAGCGTTGAGTCCAAAATCAGCCAAGGAAATAAGTACAGATATCTCCGAGACGAGGGGCCGAGAAATGCTGCAGAGGCTGGAGTCACATGACAGGTATCAAGGGATCGCATGGCGCCCCAGACACCTGCGAGCCCGCTCTTGGCTTGGCACCTCAGCACTGTCGGGCTGCTCTCCTGACCCCAGCGTAGGCGCTGGCTCCGAGCTGACTGTTCTCTGCTCTCTGCCTCGGCTTGAAGAGCTGCAGGCTTCTCTGTGGGAAGGAGCGAGGCCAGGCTGGTCTTCTCCGGGTCACTCCGCTGAGTCCTCTCCTGACTGTGTGGAATCGGTGTTCCCAACCTGGGCTGTGGAGATACAAGAGGCTGCACAACTTCTTAGACAAGATATCCAACTATACTTGTGTTTTGTGAGGTTAGTAAATTCCCTGAAGCCGTGGGTTTTATGGATGTGGAACCCTTTGAGAATAACCCGCTGTCTCTTGGCCCTTCTTCCTCATTCTACTTCCTTGACCAACCCTGTGCTGTCTGGAGGGCCAGGTCTCCCCAGGGTCTCTAGGCAACGACTCATCTGTTCCAACTGCTTTCTCCCCCCGCCCCAACCAAAAGCTTCTGTCCCCATATCGATTTTTCAAAATAATCTCTGGCTTTCAAAAGTGTTGGAGAAAAAGTACAAAGAATCCCACATCGCCAGTTCCCCAAAGTCTCTCACACAGGCCCTGGGCATGATGGGACTGAACACGTGCCTCTGTCACTCGAAGGTGTCCTTCCCCACGGCCTCTGCCAGTCTGGGACAGGCTTGCCCCTCAGCTTCAGGGGCACCTGGCCTTAATCTCTTAATTCAGATTCCAGAGAGGAGTCGACAAGCTTTTCCCGAGAGGGCCCAGAGTATACGATTTGAACATTTCGGGCCATGTGATTGCTGTCAAGTTCAGGCCAGTAGGTTCCAGAGATGGCTCAATCCTCCAGAGAGTCTCCCCACTCCCGGTGGGACAACCACCCACGCACATTCCACGTGTACACCAGAGCTCAGAAGCGGGAGGCACGTGGGTCGGCCCGGGTGCGACTGCTGAGGGCACCTGGTCCTTGTTGGGACCCGGGTGTGAGCCGGTTCCAGGAGGGAGGCGCGGAGGACATGGAGTTAGGGACGGCTGAGTCCGGCTGCTCTGCTTTCTGACACCAGTCAGAGGCCAGGCTGGCCCTGAGAGCTGCCCCTACGTTGGGCCCTGGGGAACAGGCCCCACTTCAAATGTCTTCCTACTCCGAGCTGCTATTGTTCCCCAAAGTGAGACCCTGAGGGTCCCAGACAGGCAGAGTCAGCTGGGACGTGGAGTTGCAGGGTGCAGGGCCTCCCCATCAGTCAAAGCCAGCTTTGTTCCCAAAGAGTTAACCCGCATACCAGGCTTGCAATTAGCAGGGAATAATGGGGTGTGATGAGTGTCGCCCAAGAACAGCGGCTGGAACTGATTTGGGGTCTGATGAGAAAGCGTCTGCTTCGGCCCTTCCTGAGTTCCCGGTAACTCTGCGGGCTCAGTAGAGCAGAAACCCTTGGGGCGGGCTGGGGAGGGAGCAGCCTGTCCCTGAATAATTTAAACAATGCAGCAAGCCAGGCTAAATGGAGCTTATCGAATGTTACACCTCTGAAAGCAGCAACCAGAGGGCAGGATATTAACTGTGAAGTCCTTTCTGCTCAGAGCTCCGCAGCCGCCGCTTCCTTAGAATACAGGAGAAAACAGACTTTGAAAGCCGATGAAGACTGAGGCAGAAGGATCGCAAGTCTGAATCCATTGAGCAGTGGAGAGACTTATTGAGATCCTATTTCAAAATTCAAAATTCAAAAGGGCTAGAAATGTAGCTCAGTTCAAAGGCTCTGGGCTCAATCTCCATTCCCATTAACTAACTAGCTAATTAACTAACTGAATAAATAAATAGAAGTGGTTATTTGAGGACAGGGCAGAGGCATCATTTCCATCTTATACCTCGTCTACTTTGACCTTTGTCCTGGCTCTTTGAGCACCTGTGGATGTATTTCTGTACACTGTTAACAGCCGGGGTGTAACACTTGAGAGTCTAATGCTGTGAATGTTGGAAACCCCTGACTTGGAGTGGGGGGTGGTCATGCACACCTATAGTCCCCGCGCGTGGGAGGGCAGGAGCAGGTACCTGAAGGGAGGCACAGACAGCTCCTGGAGCCTCCTGTTCTCAGGCAGTGAGACGACCTTGTAGTACAGGGATAATTGGCACAGTCACAGCCTTGGCAGCCTTGGCAGTGGCAGGCAGTAGGTCTAAGGAGTCTATGGTATGAGCAAAAGATGGGGCGAATGTCTAAACTGACAACAAATTATTACTATGGAAGACCCACTGCCATTAAACACCCTCAGACATTGCTCTTGCTGCTCTCTGGAGCAGTTCCGGAAGTCTGTGTGATCAAAACACAGTGAATGCTGCGGCCGAGTGCCGTCCAGGGGGAAGGTGGGCTCACAAAAACACCTCTCTGTGTCCTCCTCCACCTTCTTCACCAGATCTGTCACCATGCTTTGACATTTGGCTCTTCCCAAGGTCAAAGTGACTGAAAGGTAAACATTTTGATCAATTCACAGTTATGGCTTGTGTCTAGATGTCCCCCAAAGCCTCAAGTAGTCATAGGTGGGGCTTTTCAGAAGTGGCTCCATCTAGAGTGTATGACCCTGGGATTCCTTCATGGTGCAGTGCTAGGACCAAGGAACTGGAATGAAGGGTATGATTACTGAATGGTCTGGCACCTGCTGTAAGCTGAGTAGTCTAAATAGAAAAGAGGCAGAAAGAGGCGGTGAAGGCCTTTGGTTGCTCTCACCGGCCTTCTTGCTTGGGACTGCTTCTCCTCTGCAATGTCCCTCGGCCTCACCACCCACCTTGGAGCCAGCCAGCTGTGCACGGAAACCTCTGCAAGCTGTGAGCCCAATAAACCGGTCCTCCGTTGACTTTGCAGGTTGGGTGTTTGTCTAGCCACTAGAAAAGGAACTAACATGACACAACTGAGGACCTCACAAAAGAGGACTTTCAGAACTGCTTCAGAGGGTGGCAAGAATGATGGGACAGGTGTGTCTGAAGCCAGGGGGAATATCGGGAAAGGGCTTCATGGCCATCTATCTTTTACTGTAATAAAAAATTGTAATTGAAACATTCCCTGTATGTTTTGATCACGCCTTGTGGACAGTGTGGTCCCAACTAGTGACTCTCATGTAAGGCTGTGAGAACTAAGTTGTGCCTAAACACCTTAGCTGGTTCCCAAATATCCAGCACCTACGAAGATGGAGTTCACAAAGTCTGTCAGCCAATTAATAATTACCAGGGCTGGGGATGCAGCTCAGAGATAAAGCACTTGCCCAGCACGTGTAAGGCTCTGGGTTTCCTTACCAACACTGTAACAAACAAACAAACAAACAAACAGAAAGACAAACGAACACCAACCAAGGGGAAGAGTGGGAAAATAGAAATTCATGATAAAGAAAACTGTCAATGGGCCAGGGATTAGCTCTGTGGTTCTGGAGCCTGCCTTGAAAGTGCGAGGGCCCAGGTCCAGTCCCTGGTTACCACGTACAACAATGCCAGGCATGGAGACTCATGCCCACCAGCAATCAGAAGCACACAGCACAGTGCTAGGTGTGGTGGCTCATGCCTGTAATCCCAGCACTTGGGAGGCAGAGGCAGGAGGATCTCTGTGAGTTCAAGGCTGAACTCAGGGCCAGCCTGAATTATAAAAGTGAAACCCTGTCTCAAAAAAACAAAACACACACACATACACACACACACATACACACACACAGCACTATCACTCATTAGAAATAGACCCAAAATGATACAGACAACAGAATTAGTAGACAAAGACACTAAAACAGTGATTGTATTTTCAGCATGTTTAAGAAGCTATAGAAAAGTGAACACATTTTAAATAGAGACTCAAAGGGTATGAAGAGACCCACAGGTACCTCAGAGATGGCACAGCCTGAGAACAGTGCTTGTAGAGAATGATTTGATGCATGAATAGCAGCTTACACAAGCAGAAAAGCTATATTAGTAAACTTGAAAATATAGTGATGGGGACAGAGCAGGTGTGAGGGAATGTAATGGGATGGACATCATCAGAATATACTGATACACTGAGCTCCTCAAGCAAACAGTCATAGCAACTACGCAACGTGAAATAGAGGAAAAAGAATAAACTGGAAAAAAAAAAAAAAACCAATGAACAAACCCAAAGACCAAGAATACTGGTGAACTTGGAGACAGCATCCTGTGAACTAATATATAAATTAGGGTGGGAAGGAGGAGGGGCAGGGGACAGAGTCTTTTTTATTTTCTTGGGGTACTGGCAATTAAACCAGGGCCTAATGTGTCTCCAGCCCCTTTTATTTTTTGAAATGAGGTTTCACTAAGTTGCTAAGTACCTTACACTGGACTCAGTCTTGTGTTCCTCCTGCCTCAGCCTCCCAAAGTACTGGGATTACACGTGTATGCTGTCATGACTGGCTATAAGACTTTTGCAACCCTAAAGAATAGCAGGGTGACACTGTAGGACCACTAGATGAATGAAGCTGTGTGCTCTGAGGTTCATGTTCTTCTGCTTTTCATGTTCCTCACCTGTCCCGTCAGTAGACTTTAGTTCTCACCAGTGTCAGCATATTCTTCTCTCCAAGGTCCCCTTTGTTGGCTATGGGCCAGGCGCTGTCACCCACTGCACGCACGTGCGCATGCGCGCGCGCACACACAAATGCATTCCAGCACGATCCCTTTAAGTTCCATAGTTGCGATGCTACCGCTACGGGCACGTTGTCCTGAGGCCCTGAGGGAGGTCGAGTGCGGATGGCAGCCTGGTTTCTGTGGACCTGCTCCCTAGGGGCTTCCTGTCTGAGTCCCCAGAGCTGCGCCGGCCTCCCCTCAGCTCTAGCTCTTGCCTTTCCACCCACTCAGGTCCTGGTTGTTTCCTGAGAAGTCCACGGTGCGGGCTTTGGGGCCGCGTGGTCTCGCAGTTGCTGGTGCCTGTTCCCTTCTTTGCTGTCCTCCCTTCAAAGGCCTCGGCCCCTCCCGGCGCCCAGGGCTCCCCGCATCGGCTCAGACACCCAGGGTGTCCTCTGTCGTCTGTCTTCATGATCTCACGAACACCTGCATGGCTGTCTGCATGATGACGATGTTGTAAAGGGTTTGATTATAATGTGTAACACAGATATTGTGATGTGAATCTCAGTTTTATTGTCAGCAATAACTCAGGAGTTATCATAAATTTTGCAAGATAATTGCTTACATTGTCTCTAATTCGCGCTTTCTCATGATAGCATTTTACCATTTAAACTCAGATGTCTTTTACACTGAAGAATTTTAAAATGAATTACAGGCTTCCTCATACATATATAACCCCAGGATATTTGGAATGTATCTCTAAAAATGTAAAAACGTTTTCCTACACAGTCAATATAACTTTATAACATTAAAACATTACTAACAATTTCTTGGTAATCTGTAATATCACTTCCATTTGATTTCTCCTGGCTGTTCGAACTCTCGAGTCTGGACTGTGACCATACCTTGCCTACCCGTGGCCTCCTTCAGGGAGGGCATTCTGTCCCTAAAGTCTCCTTTTGCTAGTGGACTGAACGGCTGAAGAGTCAGGAGCCGGAAGCCTGCTGGTGTCTCCTCTTCCAGACTTATGTGGCTGCCTCCTCCACGGTGTCCCCTGTTCATGGCGGGGTGGCTCCTGCAGGCCGTGGGGTCCACATGTCTCCTGTCCTGCCCACAACCTGGCTGTCCTACCACTGTGCAGCATCTCCTTGGAGGGCTTGAGGACCCTGGGAGAAGTGTCCCCAGGGAGCAGAGAGTCAGTCTGTCTGTCTGTCTGTCTGCCTCCTCACCTGCTGAATCAGGGATCCGTCCTGCTTCCAGGAGGCTTTCCCAGAGGGGAGGAGCCTGCTCTTGGTTGGACTTGACGCGCACCTTGGCTCTGCCTCAGGCTGTACTCTGTCCTCCCCACTCCCTGGCCAACTCCCTTCCAAAGCATCCTGCAGGATCCTTTGATTTCACTGGGCAAAAACGAACCCAGTTCCCATCAGTCCCAAGTCCCAACCAGCGTGGAGAGCAAGGAGGGTGCGGCTGCAGCCAGATAACATCAGCCCAGCGTGGTCATGATTTCATGTGGGGTGCGGGGTGCACTGGGCCTAGAGCAGGGGTGCCCAGGCCGGATCGGGTCAGAAAGCTCCCTGGAGATGTCCTGTGAGGTAGGTCGAGGCATGCACTGCATCACGCAGCTGAGGAGGGAGCCAGGACACTGCAGGCAGGGGAAATGGCCTGGGGAAGGCCATGAGGCAGGGCGCAGCGTGATGCCCTCAGGACCTGCCACAAGTGATGACAAACGTGGCAGGAGTGTGGGAGGACGTGTGAGAGGCAAAGGTGCAGGCAGCATGGGGGGCAATGGAGAGCAGGGGTGCTCTCCTGATGACCATGGGCTTTACTTGTCAAATGATGGGGACTCACTGGGAGACATCAAGAAACACACAGCTCTGTCCAGGCCGTGACCCACGGGGGGGAGGCTGAGGGCAGGAGGCGCCTGGCCTGGGTCTCTGGGTGGATGTTAGTGCCCATTAACACAGGGATGGAGGAGCCTAAGGAGGAGGTGTGGGCTGTGTCTGGGTGCCTGTGTCCCGAGGCCTGAGCTGTGGGGCCACCAAAGGATGCAGATGTGCCATTCTAAGTGGTGACAGCAGTTAGCTTTGTGAGAATGAGAGAGGCCACCGAGGGTCAGACAGAGAAGTTCACTACGGTGGCAGAGTGGCAGGGAAGGGTGAGGAGAAAGGAGGAGGTGTCGGGGAGCGTTGTGGAGGAGAGGCTTAGTGCAACAGCATGCTCCCAGCATTCAGCAGAAATTCTCGTAGGACAAAGCCTGAGCAAAGTGCCCGGAGTCTGGGCACCAGACACACAAGAGGCCTGGACCAGCGCGGGGGAGCAGACTGCGGAGAGCTGTGCCGAGGGCCCTGATGATGGGCACAGGACACCCGGGCCCCAGGAGACAGAGGGGAGATGGGATCGAGCTGGCGTTGGAGCCCGGGCACCAGTCAGGTGAGGTCCACAGTTTCTGCTCCAGCTCAGACTATTCCCCGGAGCTGGCCTAACGCTACTTTCCAAGAGCCCCGAGCTTGGCTCGTTTTGGGTTCTCACACAAGCCCATCTTCTAGCAGCACTTCTGTCCTCTCCCCCCAGCCACCCAGGCGCTCATCTTCTTCAAGAACGAGAGAGACGGGGCAGGTGGTGGCCTGGCCATCAGCTGCAGGGCCCCTGCCACACAGAGCTTGGGTTTTCTGGCTGCCAACATAAGGAGGCGGGAAAGCGTATAGAAGGAGCTTGGAGAAAGCCTAGCGTGGCCCGAAGTGGGGACACCCAGAGATTGGGTGGAACATTTTGTGCAAAATCTCATGTGTCTGTCACATTTGCAGTGGTTCCTATTTCCAAATGCCAACTCAAAAGCGAGCTCACAGTTAGGACCACAGAATCAGCTATAGCTGAAACGTCAGGGAAGGACTTGATCCAGAGGCCAGGCCTGGGTTAAAGGACAACCTTGCAGGAAGGGGTCAGGGGCCCGAGAGACCAGGCTCATAGTGCTAAGCTGTGCCTAGGCCCCCAGGACTCTGCTACAGACTCTCTAGGAGAGCTATGGCTGGGACAGTCTCAGTCTTGTGCCTGTGCCACGCAGAAAGGAGGTTCAGGAAATCTCATTGTGCTGTATTGACTTTGTTTTGTTTTTTTAATTCTATAGGAGGAAAACAGATTTGCAATGGGGAAACTAGGAGGTGTGGAGACAAGATTCACAGGCTGAGGCAGCCCAGGTGACAGTGTGACATCATTGCCTCATGTCCTATTAGGAGACACAGGCTGGCAGGGGGCTCACTGGGACTGATACGGGCCCAGCAACAAGTGAGGGTCTGGACGGGCTGAAGGTGAGCTCTACTCTCTCCAGTGGCTATAAGATTAATGTCTCCCAGCAGGAAAGTGATGGTGACTTTGACAAAAACTAAAACAGAGCTTG
This sequence comes from Petromus typicus, assembly GCA_004026965.1. NCBI lineage: Eukaryota > Metazoa > Chordata > Mammalia > Rodentia > Petromuridae > Petromus > Petromus typicus. Next base: position 96,672 of record PVIR01002020.1, read on the forward strand.
GCGTGGTGGTGCACTGGGGTCATCTCAGCACTCTGGGAGGCTGCGGGGGTGCTGCAGGCTCAAGCCCACTTGGGCCACTTAGCAACTTAGTGAGCCTCTGTCTTAAAATAAAAATGAAGGGCTAGAGTTGTAACTCAGTGCAAAAGGCTAAAAAAAAAAAAAAAAAAAAAAAAGACCATGGAACCACAAGTTTGATGGAGGGTGAAGAAGGCTAGTGTGTGAGGATGCCCAAGGGGCCATTGGGACAGCAGGTGCCACCTCTGAGAAGCAGCCAGGCTATGGTCTCAACTGTTTTGTTTGCCCTGAGCTTTCCAGCCTTGGAGTCTCTGCTCTGGGTGAGTCTATAGACACAGCCTCACAATCAGAGCAAAGAGCTTCTCCAATCTTCCAATAGGCGTGCGTGTGTGCACACACCCATGCACAGACACTGACACTGACAAGTGTCACACACAGACACACCCACCGGTGACCTCAGAGGCCGTGACCCTGATTCCAAGCACAGGGTCTGTCTTGCCTTTGCCTGCAGTGTGCAGCATTTGGAAGATGCCAGGCGGGAGCCGCTCAGTCCAGCACTCATCCAAGACTCCCCAGCTCATGTGTGGAGGGTGTCTAGGCTGAGCAGGCTGATAATGTGACCTTGCTGGTGGGAGGATGCCCGCTGAGGTCATGGCGCCTCCCTGCTGCACCTGGGCTGCTTGGATGCCAAGACCCTGTCTCAGCGCTGGGCGCCCTCTGGGGGAAGCAAGCGCCAGCCCTCAAGGGGGTGCGGCGGCAACTGGCCCTTTGGGGTCAAGGTGACAGAGCTCAGCTCACCCTGAGGACCTGCAGGCCGAAGGTCCCCCCACACACATGCAGGCCTTACTGGAGGACAACAGTGTCGGTCACTTGCTCTCTTCAGCCAGGCTCCCGTTTTTGGCAAGAAAAGCCCAAGCATGGTGGCCAAGCTGGAAGGCAGAGCTGTAGCCAGGTGTTGCCAGGAGGAATGTTCTGTGACTCTCTTCCCACTTTCGTCTCACCAAGGTGATGATACTGATGTGGTAGCCGCAGCCACGGGCTGCTTGAATAAGAGCCACCGGGTCTCTTGGAGGCCAGAACCTTCCAACACTGGCGACGTACCTCTGGCTGCTGCAGTTGTCACCCTACTAGCCCGTGTGTCCTAGTTATGTTCATCACTCTGACGTCTGCTTTTCTTGGGTTCACACTTTCTTTTGAGAATTGAGCCAGATTTCGGGCCTTGGGCTGATGTAGGACTCAACTGGTTTCCAGACGCTGTGAGAATGAACCAGTACTGCTTCTTCTCCTTCCACAAAGCTGGAAGGAAGGATTTTACATTTTAAAATCATTTTCTCTAGAAGCGACTGCTGAGGATATTTTTCTTTCCACCTTGGGGGAAGGCTGTGCTGCTAGTTGTATGGGGTTCAGGGCAGATGGGATGTCCTGGTGGCCTGTCTACCTTCTGGAAGTCCCCACTTGACCTCTGGCTGGGGCTTCCCAGTGACCCCTGTCCTGGGATGGCTCAGCCGGACTCGGGCGGCTGCTGGCGAGGCTGGAGGTAGCACGTGCCCCTGTCTTCTGAGACATCCAGAAGAATGGGTGTGCGTACACGTGCGTGGAGTGAGGACAGGGTAGGAGGCGGAGGGAAGGGGACTGTTTGACTAATGGGTGTCCTGTGAGCCGCACATTTGCCCAGGGCTGCATTCCTGGGCTTTCAAACCAGAGCAGTTTGATAAGCTCAGACCAAAGTCCTCCTTCCTCCCAGCAAGGAGAGCAAACAGGACCACTTGCTAATCCCAGCCCGGGCCTCTGGGCCTGTCTCCCGGCAACCAGCCTCCAAGTGGCCTTTCACAGACCAATCAATGTGGCAGTGGCTTGGGACTTCTGGGAGGCTGTGGCCTCTGCACCTGGGTGGGCAGGGAGGCGGAGGGAGGGAGGGGCCCAAGCAGCAGGCTGAAGGCCCTGCCTGCCAGTGAGGTCTCCGTGGTAAAGCTCTTCCTACGAGAGATCCGGCCCCTGCAGCTCTCAGCAGGCCTAGTGCCTTCCCCTTGGGCTGCCATTCTCCCTCACTCCCAAGGGTTGGATGGCCCTTCCATGCATAGAGGAAGAAGCCAGGAAACAGAAAGAAAACCCACATGTGACTAGGACAAGAATACTCTGCAGACCTCGGCCCTCAAGAAAGCTGGACAACATCACCTTCGCCTTGTTAACGTCCTTCCCTCCTCCCTTCCTCCGGCAGCCCGTGGTACAGAGGGTACAGAGGGTACAGGGGAGGGGCTGGGGTGTGGCATGCACTGGTCTTGTGACTCTCCCTACAAGATGGACAGCCCCAAGCCACCCGGGGTAGACATTTGTCCTTTTATTACCGAGGCGCATCCCCAGCCTTCGGCACAGTATCGCACCTAAGACTCACTAAGCCCAGACCTGACGCTCGCAGAACCTGCCACATGGGCTCCAAGCCACAGCCCAACCTGGGCTGACAGATGGGCCCACGTCACTCTCCGTTTCCAGCTTTCCTGCTGTGCAGCCTGAGCAGCCCTCTCTACCTATCTCTGCATCATCCAGCTGTTCTTGAACTCTAAACAAGCCTCCTCTGTGCATGGGCCCAGCCTCCCTGTCTTCAGCCCAGCAGGACATCCCGCTCACCTCCCCAGCCGCCCTGGGGACCACTTTCTCCTCCTTCCTTATTAATGTGTGTGAAGAGAAAAGGAATTCCTCTCACCGTTATCCTTGGAACAGCCTTGGAGGAGTTGAAGGACATACTGCAAAGTGTGAAAAAAACACCCGTGCTTGCCAAGAGGCCTGAGCAGCTATTTTAATCATGTGGAACAGCCCCCTCTTCACGGGAAATTTGCTACTCCAACACCTGTGGCACTAAAGGCGCCCTGCTCACCCTCCCCCGGGCGGCTCGGGGTCACTCGCTGCCGCCGGGGCTGGCTGCCAGCTCAGGTAATTATTCCCACCACCTTCCTCAGCCTCCTCCTCCCACCTTTGCTGCCAGCCTGCTTCCTGGGGCGCAGCTCCTCCTTGCTCTCCCTCCAAGGTGTCTGGAATAAGCAGAGCCAATGACGGGCTCCTCCGCAGTCCTCATGAGTGAATAAACAAATCCCGTTGTGATATGTACGACCTAATGTTATATCATCTAGTCACAGAAGAGAATGAAGCATTATGACGTGCTACAGCATGGATGAGCCTTGGACACGTGCCTGAGATGAAAGGTTACTGATGATATGACCCCTCTGACTTGAAACGCCCAGAGCAGGTGACCTGTAGGAATGGGAAGCACGAGCCCCATCTCCCCGTGGGGCTCAGGAAGCAGTAGAGATGCCTGGCATGGTAGTGGGAGGACTAGATGACATAGGACAGAGCAGCTGGCGAGATCAACAGAAAGAATGAAGGGCCTGGCATGGGCTGGGCGACCCAAGATGAGGCTCTCAGGGAAGGTTGGACCTGATGGGGACAGGGTGTGGGTGGCTGAAAGAACCTCAGAAACTCACGTTCATGCCCCTGCTGAGGGTTGACCCAATGTGGGTGGACAGAGGTGGTGCTTTCCAGCCCTGCTGACATCCTACGAACCCCCAGTTCCCTGGTCTATCCTGCACTGGCGCCCACAGTTGACCACTGGGCCCTTCCCTCTTGTGGCCTCTAAGCTGCTGCTTGTGCCTTTGAGGACCAACCACATATACTGTGACTAAGTCTCCTGACTCAGAGCCTCTAGAGGCCAGGACACATCTGACTCACTGTTTCCCCACAAAACCTAGACGGAGCTTACTCAGGAGATGTCTATCACAGGGGGACTTTTGGGAGCAGCGAGCTTTCACTGGGGAAAGGACACTTGGAGCTCGCCTAGTTCAGGTGCGGCTCTTCAGGGACAACCCAGTCTCCGCTGCTTCTCAGGCCCTTCCATTCCACGTTGATAGGTTCTGATATGCGCAGGTGACCTGAGCAGAGCCAGTCCGAGACCTCTGATGACATTAACGGAGAGCCTTTCTCGAGGCAAGAAAAATCCAGATATAGTGGGAGGAACAACGTTCAGCAATGCCCCTTGCTTGGAGTCATTAGGATCCAGACTGCCCGATTATAAGGCCAGTGACTCCCCCCCTCCTCATTTAGATTTGTTTGCACCAAACTTTTGGTCCCTTGTTTAGATTCATTTGCACCAAGTGTTGGTGCCTTGCTCCTAAGACTGGTGTAGCACCTCGGTCACTGGTTGGAGTACCCTCACTTTGAGCCCCTCTTAACAGTAAGAGTACTCTGACAGGTTTTAGGGAGAAGAGAAAAAATGGGGGTGAAATAGAACTTGTGGTCTGCGGTATTCTCAGAGGTTATTTTAAAACTAGGGCACTTGGAGGAAGCCAAGAATGCCTGGGAGTTTGGAGACTTCATAAGCGCAAAGCGTGGGGGACAGTGATGAATCAGCATGGACGCCGGTGGGGCAGCAGGTGAGAGGGGGGTGCTGTAGGGAGGCACCGCCTCGCCACGCGTGGGAAGTCAGTTGAGCCTGAGCCACAGAGCCGGGCAAAAAAGGCAGAGATGTCTCCCACCCTCTGCCCACTCATTCTGTAGGCTGGGCACCATGCCCAGCCAGGTATAATGAGCGACACTGTCACAGCCATCACAGAGCTCTTGCCAAGCAGAGAAGACAGAAACAAAGGAAGTAGGTACAGATAAATTCGCAGTGCGGAGCCGGGCGCCTCACCCAGTCGGGAGATTGAGAAGGTTTCATTGAAGACATGATGTTTAAATTCATGTAGATATGAAATGCTCGGATGTAGGAATGATGTTTTAATCCATTTTTTTTTTATTGTGGAAAAAATAGGAGCAGCGCTAACCACAGCGTGTGGTCATTGTCAGGTACCAGCACATTTAGAAAACTGTGACTACTGACATTGGCCATAATTTCAGGATTAAGCTGAGAAGGGATGCTAATCCCTACCCATCCCCGTGGCCATGACTTTGCCTCCTGTTCTGTTTATGAAGGATCGGGGCGTCTGGAATGCAGATACACAGACGGTGCAGGAGGGCGACCCCTCTTTGTTGGGGACAGCCCTCCACTCTGCAGATGTCTGGGGAGCACACGGTGATGGAGCGGCCACCCAGCCTCTCTGCTGATTAATTATTTTAAAAGCCAACTCCTTGTCTTGGTCTTTGAAAACATATCTTTGATTCTATGTAAACAGTTCTTTAGCCACTTTTTTTTTTTGGAGAGTAAACCGTATGTGGTCCTGGGCTGCATATTTTCAGGCTAATTAAACAAATTCTGTAGATACATATTAAGTGCCAACTATGAGCCAAGTGTGGCCCAGGGGCTGCAAACCGAGAAATGGAAAATGGCGTTGCCTGAGACGCCCAGGGAGAAGAGGCAAGAGGGAGCGTTTCACTGCTGCAGGAGGCCAAGGGAGAACCGATAGTTCTCATGTGTGACAAGGTGAGGAAGGAGGGGACAATAAAGCAGCCAGGGCCCGACTGCAGGCTCTGCTGGCACTTCGGCTGCTTCTGAGACCTAGCAGGAAGGAAGGGGAAAAATAAGGCCAGAAGGGCACACGGGGCGTGGGTGCAGGGCAGAGCCTGGGGTTCAAGATCAAGCAGCTCCAACAGGGGTTCCATAAAGATTTGGGGTGAGCAGAGCAGCATTTTGGGAAGACACCAAGGCAATAGTATGAAGAGTGGACCTGAGAGAGACAGGACGGGGCTGAGGGACCACAGGAAGGTCCAGCAGTATCAGTGCTGGGCGGTGGCCGTGGACAGTCCAGGAGTGTTGGGGTGCAGCAAGAGACCCCAGGCAGCCCTGAGGCCCAAGCCCTGATTTGAGGGAAGCTGAGAGTCCAGGGGCCAAGAGGTGTGGCCGACAGCATCAGGGATCTTCGCGACTTTCAAAACCCAAACCTGCGGCTGTGTCTCTGCAGGTTTTATGGGCTCTACTGCCACTGAGTGCTGGATGCGAATCCTGGCTTCCTCGATACACTGACAATCTCATTACCTTATTCACTTTTTCTCTCCAAGTTGGCCAAAGTTTAAAACTCCTCGAGCTGTAGTCAGTTCCAAATGTAGAAAACTAGCACTTGGTTTGCCGACTGTAAAGGGAATTCCTGAGAACGGAAGGCTTGGTGAGTTCTCCAGTTACAACTGAGGTTCAGGCACGGTGCTGAAGGGTGCGTTCCGGCACTTTGTACCTGTTTTCCCTCAGTCCGTGAGATCAGCTGGGTTAATCCAGCATCGTTCAGCTCGAGGCTGAAGATCGGCCACTCCTGCCTCTGCTAGTCTCAGCTGGATGAGGTTCTTGAGCCCTAACCTTTCTTATCGCTAGCACCAGCACTTTCGATTTTGTTTTCTACTGAGTCAGAGTATAACGCAGGCAAGCATGCTGATTCCAACTTAACACACACAGTCACGTCACTCGGCACTCATAAACAAAGATGGCAGGAGGCTGGGACGTGGGAGCAGGCAGGCAGCTGCACAGCGCAAGGAGCAGAAACTCTTCAGAAATGCCGCTCTGCAGCGGGAGGTGCACGTACACAGCACGGTGTCCACAAGCGTCCACGCACAGACCTGCAGTACAGGAGAGTCAAATATATGAAACTGAGGTCCTGTGGCTTTCATTAAAGACTGATTACTGTGAAAACGCTCTCCTATTTGTTCACTTTAGAACCGTGAGCAGAAACCCCCGGCCGTCCCGAGTCCAGTGCATATAGTTCACGACAGATGTCTTTGTCCAACAGTGGGGTCAGCAGCGTGGGAAGGAGGCATCAGAGGGAGAAGATGATGCACAGAGAAATGGAAGGTTGCAGAGCTTGTTGGGAGCAGAAGAAAACATTCAAAATGCTGTCATTAAGATGCTTAACGCAGTAAGACTGGGAAACTGGAAAATCAGCAGAGAACTAGAACAAGCCCATGGGAATCAAAATACAGGGAAAAAGAATCTCACAGAGGAATGTGAAGATAAAGCCAAAGAAGTCTCTCCCAAAGTAGATAACAAGACAAAGAAATAGAAAACGGAAAATTAAAACAGAGTCACTGAAATATCAGTCTAGGATTTCTAACATCTAATTAATAGAAAGAGAAGAGGGCCGTGGAGGGGCAGAAACTAGCTAAGAAACCAGAAGTGACTTATTGTTAGAACTGAAGCAGACGAACTGCTGGGTCCACAGAAGCCCTGGGTCGCCCAGGACAATGAATGAAGCAGACGTGCGCTGGACAGTCCCGACCGGAACCTTCCCAAGAACAGGACCGGAAGGGGTCCCCTAGAGCCCAGTGGAAGCACAAGTCCTGGGGCTGGGGCAGATCTCTTGAAACACAGAGGAAAAGGCTGTCCAACCTGGAACTCAGTCCCTCACTGACAAAAATGGATGCTTTCCCAGCAGGTTCTTGGGCCTTCCAACTAGACAGGTAAATCAGAAAAGCAGAGGCCAAAGACCCAGCAGATGGGTCACGGTTGTGTTTTTATTCTCAGAACAATCGCGAAGGATTATTTGACTCAAAGAATGCTGGGGTCGCACTGGAAGGACAGGGAGAGAGAGAGGGGCGATAGCACAGTAAGGTTGCTGGCTTCTCGTGTGCTCTGAGAAGAGGCCACTGGAGGGACTGGAGGACGGGACAGGAGAGTGATGTGGAAATGGAAGCAGCAGTAGAGCAGGTCAGAGGGGGCGGGGTAGTTGTTGCCACTGTGAAATACGCTTTTATTGTGAACACACTTAAAACTATGTGTGTGTAGTACCTTGATTCAAATTTATTTATTTATTTTTTTGAGACAGGGTCTCGCTTTGTGGTTCAGGCTGGCCCTGAGCTCAGCCTCCAACTCACATCACAGCAATCCTCCTGCCTCTGCCTCCCGAGTGCTGGGATTACAGGCGTGAGCCACCACGCCCGGCACTGTGGTATGAGGTACTGGTTGCTGCTGGGGTGAGTCTCCACGCTCAGTGCGGTATGTGGTTGCCGGGGATCAAACCCGGGTCCTTGTGCTTGCACGATAGGCGCTGGAACCACTGAGCTAACTCCCCGGCCCAAATTTTAAAATTCTATGAGAATCAAAGAACCACAGGCTTCTGTGAGCCGTTAGCAACCCCACCAGGGCATGGGGGCCAAGGGGGAGGCAGAGATGTTTCTGCCCAGCCTGGGTTTTGCCATCCTGCGGCAGACCCAAGAGGGAGGCCTGTGATGGGCGCTCCATCCAGGGCTGCAGCCAAAGCAGCGGGCAGGGGACACCTGGCAAAACCAGTCCTCCTGGCTTTCTGTGCCGGTGCGTCAGTGCCTTAGGACCCACAACATTTTCTATTGGCCCCGTGGCCTCCGCACCCTGGAGCCAGGACTGGTTCCCTGAGCACCCCAGTCCCTGCACACCTTCTTCCTCCCACAGTAGCAGCCCCAGCCTGGCCCTGGCTGTCCCTCCCCCACTGTTGCCTGTGGCTCAGGAATCCCTGTCGCCCTGGGACTCAGCTGACAGCGGACAGACAATGGTATTTCCCATCAGCCTGGGTATCAGGAGCCGGTCTTATCCAGCGGTGTTTTTCTATTAGTCTAACACCCCATTGTCCGCCCTTATCACTGAAATGTTGATGTCATGCCTGGCTTGGAAGTGGTCTCTGCCTCCACCGCACTAGGGCAGCTTGGCTTTAATTGGGGCGGGGGAGGGTGGAGGAGCCCACTTATCAGAATTCTCATGAGAATTCACCCTTTCTTCCATCCAGCCAGGCCACCGAGGGCGCCATGCAGGGGTGGGATCCCGGCAACCATGCCTGGCGTTTCTCCCTGGCCCTGGGCGGGGCCCTGGGCCTCCCTCCAAGCTGACATCCCGAGGAGGGCACAGGACTGGTTGGGCACTCTTGTCGCCTGCCCTCGGGGCTCCAGGGCTTTGTGATGTGTCAGATCTCTCTGGACAGAGGGCCTCTGTGCGGTCCTCCAAGCTTTTTCTTTTCCTCGGAGCCTCTGAAGGCCCTGCCAGTACCAGCACTTGGTAGGAGCCCCCGATGCAGGAGCAGTCACCCCCAAAGGCCCTGATCGTCTCACCTTCCTTCGCACTCCTGCACCTCTACCCTCAGTGCTAGCTCCTAAGAAAGCATGGGAAGCCGGGGCTGGTCTTCCGTGGATTCTCTCTGTTGATAGTGAGGGAGGTGTGTGTGTGTGTGTGTGTGTGTGTCTGTGTCTGTGTGTCTGTGTGTGTTGGGGACACAGTAGTTACAAAGCTTGTTCCACAGTCTGACTAAGAGAGGTTGGGATGCACTGGGGCGGGGGTGAGATGTTTGGTCCCCTAATCTCAGCGTCCTCGGAGAATGGGCGGAGGGCTGGGGTCAGAATTGAGTGCTGTGTAGCCTGGTGTCCCCGGCACGCTCGTGGGGAGTCAGTGTGGCTGTGAGCAGCCAGCTGAGTGTGGGAGCTGGTGAGCAGGACAGTGGGAAAGTGGGGAGAGCTGGGCGGTGCAGGGCAGAAACGCCAGCAACTCGGCAAAGTGAGCTGGGCAATCGGTCCCAGGTTCCCGCCTGACCATTAAGTGCCATCACTTCTGCAGGCTGCCGGGGCCTGTGGAACTGGAATTTGTACACACTGAGGAAGCCCAGTGTCCTGAAGAAGTGACACGTGGGACCAGCTGGAAAGTTCCAGATGAATGGACACTGGCCCTGCACGGAGCGGCCATGGCAGGTGCGTCTCTCCCCCATACAAGCCCTGCGTGCCTTCACTGTCCAGGGGAATGGCAGCTCGGCACTTGCCTATTGACACACAGGACATGTGGAGCTCCAGGGCCACCACGCAGCCCCCGGCTCTGGGAGGAGCTGCTTAACCAGCTGCTGAGGCCCAGTCTAGGGTCAGAGCCACCTGGCCAGGGGTTCACATGGGAAACCATATCGGGGGTCTCGCTAGGCTCCCTGGGCACAGCTAGTGGGATTTCCACACAAGTCTCCTAATGAAGATGAGTGTCAGGGACCCATGCAAACCGCGGTTCCTGGAGTTACAATCTGGACTTTTTCATGACGTCAAAGGAGCAGATAAAGCTCTCGCCTTGTCTCCTAAGCACACACTCCTGGTGCGTAAAGGGGTTTGGAAATAGGGGCAGCGCCCCCATGCTGTGTCACTGTCCACTGGCATTGTCCCTTGTCACTTGCCCAGTGCTTGAGAGCTCACATCCTGGGCTTCAGGGAAGGGAACAAGGTAGCCAGAAGTCAAGGATGGAGGTGCTGGCCCACAGCCCCAGTTCTAGACAGCAGGGGACCCTCTGCTGGCACCCCCTCTTCTGCTGGCTCTGGAGGCCGCAGGCTGAGATGCGAAGCAGGAGAAGAGCTGGTTCCGGGCCAGACAGGGAGGAGGTAGAAGTTTTGGTGCAGAAATGAGTAAAGAGAGTTCCTTCACTTCGGTCGTATCCCTCTCCTCCATTGTTAGAGTACAGTTTCCACCAAGGAGTCTCCCTCGGTCTCACTTGGAGCACACCTTCCAGGCAGTCAGCACTCCGCCATGGACACATGAGTAGCTCGCACCTCTCTTCTGAGGGAGCCAGTGCCAGGCCCCCGGGGCACGGGGAGGGGCAGAGAAACAAGAGGCAAGCCATCTACATGACAGGCTTGCCAGACCGCCTTTATTTTCTTTCTAAAGCACAGAATTTCGCTTCCTGTCCAGTGTTGTGTCAGAGATGGGCTCTTCCATCGGCGCTTCTGGCTCAAAGAGCCTTTGCAAGGCGCTCTCCGCTTTCTCCCTCCGTGAGCTCTCAGTGACTGATTTCTAGCTCCCCGCTGGGTTTCTTGGAAAATTCTTACAAAAGTACCTTCTCCTTCCCAGAACCAACAATTGTGTTTGGAGAGTTATCAGAGAGCCCTGCTTGCGCATACAACGCCGGCTCCTCCCCTGAAAACCCCTTTCTCCTTTCTCTGTCCTTGTCTTTCACCTTCCCCTCCTTTCTTCCAGGTCTGTCATGACTCACCGAGAAAGTCTCGCCTGAACCTTCCTTGGCCACCCACCGCCCCGCCCCGCGTCAGCAGCAGTGCTGTCACCTCTCCCGGAGCCTTCGCAGCCCTCAGCATGAGGCATCGTGGCTGTTTGTCCCTTGGGGGGGGTTAGGACGTCAGTGTCTGGCTGGGCCCATCTCTCTGACCCCTCCACATTCTCTAATCTCTGCTCCGAGTCAGGTGTGTGGTGAATGTGAGTGCGTGGAGAGCAGGCTGAAAAGACCACATGTTTGGGGGCGAGTGGGCTACTTGGGCGCCAACGTGTCAGGGACGCAGAGAGGAGCAGGCTGTGGGGAACGAGGGGAACAGCACTATCCCAGCACCCTTCCTACCCAAGGCTTCCTGGCTTCGTCTCAGTTCTCAATCAGAGTTCTAACCACCCACCCTCCGAGCCTGCTTCCCTGCTGAGCTCGGAGGCTGAGGAAGGAACTCGCCGGAGAAAATGGATGTGCTTAGTGTCCGCTGTCTTTAGGGCCTTTCAGCCCAGGTCACTCGGCCACTGCTGAGACCAGCGTCGGTGTCATTTTGAGACCTTTCGCTTCCTCACCGTCTTCCTCGTCCCTCAGCTGTTCCTCCCTGGCTCCCTAGTCTGCCTTTATCTTGTCCCGTTTCCACTGCTATCAGCCATTATCTGGCGCAATCCTGGCCGCCGGGGGCCTTGGGCAGAGCAGGAAGTGGCCGGGTCTCCTGCTCCTCTCGTCCTCTTCCTTCTGCAGAGACAAAAGCCAAAACAGCCGGTTAACAGATCAGAGCCCCCGTGGCTCTCTGACCCCCACTTCCCACTCTCATTTTTTCACAGGCTCTGGGTCTCCATGGTCAGGCTGTCCCCAGGAGCCACTTCGTCCCGAGGTCTGAGGCCCACGCCGTCACTTCCTCCCGGCCTGTCTGTGAGGGCCGGACACTGTCTCCAAAGCCAAAGCTGCTGCCGCCTCTTATCCTCTCTGCCATCAGCCCCGCCAGAAATGGCGCTGCCGGCCGTCTGTCTGGCTGCGTCTGTCTGGCTGCGGAGCGAGGCTGGCCTGGACCGAGCTCTGGCCTTCCTCATGAGCAGCGTCTCTGCGGCCTTCCTCTCCTCAGCCTGCCTGGGGCTTTGATTACAGCTGTGAGGGAGTTTTTTGGTCAAGAGCATCGTGCATTGTTTGTTATTTCACCGTTCACCCTGACTTTTGCTATGCACATCCTCAGCTACTGCCAGAGACCAGAGACAAGGTCCTTGTCCTCGAAGCACCGGACACTTGGGGCTACGCACTGGAGGAGGTCTGGGCAGAATCAGAGGGCTCTAATCCTGCCCAAGTTGCTCAGGGCAGCCAGAGTGCTGGAGGCCACATGCTCCGGGGTGCTGGGGAGGGGAACTGGGTGTCCCAAGCACAGCAGGGCTGGGGCACTTCTTCCTGGCAGGCTCTGCCTACCGCGTGGCATGGCTGTCTCAGTTTGTCTGGGGCAAATCATGGTGCACTGTGGCAGTCATCTTCTGGTTGCCAGTGTGGTTGACACACACAACTCAAGCGAAGTCTGCCAGCACAGGCCCCAGAGCTAGAGACCTTCCTGGCATTGGCGGCACTCAGCAGTCCCCTCCCCACCTTCCTCCTCTCTCTGCCTCAGTCCAGATCTGCAGCGCTGGCAGAGGACAGCCTGAGCCCCCAGACATGTCCCCATCCTCCTCCTCTGTAACAGGCAGGGTCAACACCTGTCTCCTGGGTGTGTCGGGGCTTTAAACACGGGATGCTTCTAATGAGCCTGGCCCTGTGGCTGGCACAGACCCGTCAATGTCAGCCGTGATTACCTCTCCGCTGGTGGTCAGTACTTCCGGGAAGTCCCCAGGAGGGAGCCCAGGGGCTGCTCTGCTCACTCCCCAGCCTCCTCTCCGGCTGAGGTCTGAGTCCTCGCCCTTCAGGTTATCAGGCTTCATTCTTTAAATGAAAACTGGTGAAATGTCAAACTAAGCATCAGGTTTACTGCTTCACCCATTTGAAAGGGTTCATTTGGGTGGCGGCAAGTACGTCTGCCTTGCGGGACAGCACCCACCCACCCCCGGGCCTTCTCACCTCCCAGACGAAACTCTGTCCCCCTCGGTCCCCGCCAAACACACCCTGCCTCTGCAGTGTCCTTTCAAAACCCTGTCTTGATGGATTTGACTGCCCCAGATGCCTCTATGAGCGGAACCATAGTTTTGTCCTTTTTTTTTTTAGGTTTTTTGAGACAGGGTCTTGCTTTTGTGGTTTTAGGCTGGCCCTGAGCTCAGCCTCAAACTCACATCACAATCCTCCTGCCTCTGCCTCCCGAGTGCTGGGATTACAGGCGTGAGCCACCACGCCTGGCACTGTGGTATGTGGTACTGGTTGCTGCTGGGTGTGGGTCTCCACACCCAGTATTGTTATGTGGTTACCGGGGAATCGAACCCGGGCCCTTGCGCTTGCGA